>CM062078.1:2562748-2795488 GCA_031163375.1 Conogethes punctiferalis | reverse complement strand
TATTAAACTTAATTAATTTCACATGATCATGCGATCATAATTCTGCAAGAATAAATTACAGTTGCATTCGAAGACTCGCTTTTTCCCACCAAAGAACCGACATGTTTTTATAACGCACGTTTTTCAAAGATCTTTTTCTACGAAGGTCTAAATTGCTTATTTAATACAATGAAAGAAATATTAAACCCTTCACTATTAACACCATTAATTAAATAACGGAATTGGCTGTCGCATTTCAGTAAATATCCACCCACAGACCTATTTAGTATTTTTTCACTGAACCATAGACATTTACACTATTTTTAATTCGACAATACGGTGTCGAGGCAAAGGAATTAACCCTTGTAATGCGACCTCCGTCACATTTAAATGAAGTCAAGTAATTTGAGAACTAATTTCAAATGAATAAACGCGTGTACATTTCGAATTATAAATCACAAATCAAAAATCTTTGGTCTTATAGAGAGGACATAAAGCTTAAAATAGCTTGAGCTTTTTGTAGAAGAATATACGGTTGTAAGTGGTATTTCTTGCACAAAAAGAAGTAGAATCAGCTGCCGTCCCTTGCATTGTTTGAATCGAAAATCGAAAAATACATATCTTGGAGGAGTTTCTTTGAAAGTATTTGCGAGAAAAATGCGGTTGAATGTTTGTTAGAAACAGCTGTAGTGTTGTTTTGTATATCGATAGTTTTAGTTAGTAGATAAATAATTATTTATGGAAATAAAATGTTAAACTATGATCATGAGTCTTTATGATTACTAATTTAGTACATAATTTTTGCTACTATTTAAAATTGTGCCAATAAATAAACTGTCTAAGTAAACTGAACTGTCTAATAGCATACTGTCTAATACATATTTGACTGGCTCGGTGGCTCAATTGGTAGTGACCCCTGCCTTCTGAACCAAGGGTCGTGGGTTCGATTCCCACCCGGGACAAACATTCGTGTTTGTTCCGTGTCTGGTTGTTTATATTTGTATTTAAGTATTTATTTGTGGTACCTTCGTTGTTCTGATACCCATAACACAAGTGCTTAAGCTACTTACTTTGGGATTGGAGCAATGTATGTGATGTTGTCTGATATTTATACCCAAAAATAATGTCTACGAATATTTGAGCCTACTGGTTTATAAAACAACTGAATAATTAACAAGATTCGCTGGCAGATAATTGACGTTCGAAAGAGTCACGATAATTTTATTTAAAAAGGATATGGAATCGCGACTGAAAAGATTTATTTACGTAACTATTTATCTTTATCATCATATCAGTCCATCTCAGTCCACTGCTAGACTTAGGCCTCTCCAGTTTTTCGCCACTTTGGACAAACATGTGATGCCCAATCGCCTCTCTGGTCATTACATAATGTCTGACAAATAATATAACTTTCAACATCCATATCCTTGGGTTATTGAAAAACCTTTTTTAATATAGTGACAGTGTAAACTTTGCTGCCATAAATCAAGTCGAAACATCTTTACAAATACAGACTAGACTTTATCAATGATAACGCACCGGATGTTTGTGGCTGATTCTGTTGAAGTGTTGATTCTCGATGCCAGGTGGTGGCAGACAGGGCACGTGTCTGAAGGCCTGATCTTTTTATCGTAATAAGTACATACTGATTTATATTGGATAGGTACTTTGTTATGCAAGGCCAAGGTTATGCAAAAATAGTAATGCGAAAACTTACTTAGTACAAAATCTTCTAATATCCGAGTTCCGAATTCATCATATCGATTGCGAATTCTGCGATAGCTTGATTTGTTATTACCTTTTTTTAAGACCCTAATCATAAGTAATAATTCACATAGGTATTAAAAAGGCTACTTATATCTTCATCAGCTCCTTCTATGTACTACTCGTATTCAATGTTAATCATTTAAGAGAGGTAAGGCATAGCGAATCTTCGCTCGAATTGAGCCGCCCGTCCGGGGAAAGACCTCCACCCTATAGAATACCGCAGCCAAAGGACCTCCGGGTGTGTATGTGTGTCTGCCAGTGAGTAGAGTTTCCGGAGCTCATGGTGGGTTAGAGTTGGGCCGGCATGGCGGTGGCAACTGATAGGTAACTGACCAGTTACGTGCAGGTTGTCACAGCAACCTGGGCTTCTCTTTCGCTTTCCACCAGGCGTAGGGAAGCCATTATGTCAAGCTACTATAAAAAAAATAAAATAACCCGTAAAGCCTACAATATTCATGTACTTCTACCGCTAAGATAGCAATGGATATTAAACACCTGATTTCAAAAACCTTGTAGCAGCCATAGAAATCTTGTAGTTCTATAGAAGCGAAGCGGGGCAGAGTGTAGACTGATTCATCACATGTATTGGAATCCACAATCACATGGATTTATTGAGGAATGATATGGATTAAAGTATTTTTTTTCAATTATCCTTTGTTGTCCCACTAAGTCCCCCTAAGTCACTCCATAGCTCTCGATTATCAGCAAAATTTTATTATGGAAAATCAATGAGCTTTACCCTAAATATTTTTCACAAAATTGTCTTTTATCGATACATATTACATTTCATCGATAAGGTGTGTCCCATCACTGGCGGCCAGGTGCGGCGCGTGCGGCGGACGGGCCCTTTGTCGTCGTCTTCGCCGCGACAGAATCGCTCTAACTATTTTATAATCTTTTTGGAGCTTGAGATGAAGCATTTTGCGATTTATAGGCAAATGTTTTAATCCTTCCTCATCATCAGCCTATTGCAGTCCACCGCTGGACAAAAGCCTCTCCAGTTCTAAGCCAGTTTGGACAAAAACCTATCGGATTTACTTATAATCGCTACGTTGGGCAGGCTGGTTGGCGATCACAGGCCGTTGTCGTATCGTATTTAATTTTGTGAACATGAACATTTAATTTTGTGTTTGTTCCGTGTCTGGGTGTATTATTTATATTTAAGTTCAATATTATATCTGTGGTACCTTCGTTGTTCTGATACCCATAGCACAAGTGCTTAATAAGCTACATACTTTGGGATCGACTGCATTTATTTATAGTTGTCTGATATTTATTTATATTTAATTAAATAAATAACCCAAGACATGCCATGCTGGGCCACACAGCGCCGTCTAACCCCAAACTAAGCCGAAGCTTGTACTATGGGTGCTAGACAACTGATAAACTTACTTAGATACTTTTTTTTTGTAAATAAATACATATTATACATAGAAAACACCCAGACCAATACAAACAGACATGTACATGAACACAAAAGAAGCTCAGAAGGCAGAGGTCACTACCAAATGAGCCATCGAGCCAGTCAAAATTGTAATTGTATAAATAGTTCGTTTTAACATATTTACCGTACAATTAGCTAGGTACACTATTTAACCAATAAACGTATAATAGTGCTTAATTAGACTTAACTACGAGATTATCTATACTTATAATAAATCTGTAGAGAAGTCAATTCTGTACATGGAATATATTTTAAAAATAACTATCAGGGGGTGATTAGTGATCGATACTGATGCCAAAAATGCAATCAGTAAAATTTTTGTCTGTCTGTCTGTCTGTCTGTCTGTATGTTCGTTATAGAAACAAAAACTACTGGACGGATTTTAATGAAACTTAGTACGATTATTCTTCATACTCCTGGGCAGGTTATAGGATACTTTTCATCACGCTACAATTAATAGGAGCAGAGCAGTGACGGGAAAATGGGAGAAATTTTTATCTGCATGTTCACCAATGTAGTGATAGAAGTCTAACTTAAAATTTAGGTACCATATTATAGAAGTCCGTTTTTTAAACCCGATATCCACGCGTGCGACGCCGCCGGCACAGCTAGTCCTAAATAAAAGCTTCGCTGTAAATATATCGCGCGTATAAGGAAAACGGACACATTATTTCAATTACGAATAAATTAATGGCATCCTTTCACTGGTATAGTAATTAAATTAATTGCAAATTACTTGTAATCAGTAAATGTTTTCGTGATTGCTTTAATTACATTGCTGTATATGCAGATGAGAATTTGTGGTAGTTTCTATATGGGGTTTTTCTAAAAAAGCTAACTTAAGTAATATTTTTTTTATGGCTTGGCGAAACCTTCTAACCCAGTTTTTGTAGCGTAAGTATATTTGCAACTGTGATTTGCAACTAGCTGTGCTCGCGACTTCGTCAGCGTGGAATAGAGTTTTATCCCTTATTTTTCCCCTTGGGGGTAGAATTGATCAAAATCCTTTCTTAGCGGATGCCTACGTCATAACATCTACCTATACCTACAGGTCATAACAGGTCATAACCACTGGACGGATCGGGCTGAAATTTGGCGTATGCTCCAGTGGTTTGAGCTGTGCGATAGATTACTATATCAGTTTGACTTCCATATTGAGACTAGCTGTGCTCGCGACTTCGTCCGCGTGGAATAGTTATTTTTCCCCCTTTTTTTTACATTTTCCATTATTTCTTCGCTCCTAATAATTGCAACGTGATGTGATCTAAAGCCTTCCTCGATAAATCGGTCTACTCAACACAAAAGGATTTTTTCAATTCGGGCCAGTAGTTCTTGAGATTAGCGCGTTCAAACAAACAAACTCTTCAGCTTTACAATATTTGTATAGATTGTATAGATTATTATATGTATAGATTATATTAAAATTTGATAATTATCAAACCATTGCCAAATATCATTTAGTACCGTCCTTCTGTACCACATTTTTTATCATAACTATATCCGCAGGTGAAGTTAATTTCGACTACGATTCATGGTCATAATTTCTGTAACAAACTTCCTTTTGGCCACAAGTGTGGGAACATTTCACAAATCATTCACAATTTCCTGTAATTGATTAGGATTTAAAGCTTTGTCGTTTGTCTGATTTGTTAACTGCCTGCTGAATAACGGACAAGGCTCTGGAAATCGATTGGTGGCGGTATAACCATCACGATTGAAGGCGTAGCTAAATACCATAGACCGTTGGCGAGCAGCAGCGTCACCGGATCAAGAAGCAGCACCCTGCGATCGCCAACCCGCCTGCCCAGCGTGGCTGATGATGATGATGGCTGATGAAAGATGCAAGTGCAGAAGGACGTGGCAAGCAGGTCGATAGCAACCATCAAGTAATTGATTTGGTAACTTATCCATTTCCGCAGCGACTTAGCTACTCTTTCGCTCTCCATTAGGCGAAGAAAAACCGCTGATAAAAAAAACTATAAACTTTTATCGAATATTAAACTTTTGTATTCATTCATGACCTTCGCTTCGTTAATAATAAAACATTAATACGAATCAATAGTAGGTAAACCTTCTTTGATATAAAAATCAATAACATCTTCATTCTTAAACATTTTCTATAAACCGATCTGTCTATTCAAAGGATGTACAATGAAATGGAATATGTATCGATGTCCATCTTGCATTCGATCTTTGTGAATCTTTATAAGTGATCGGTCTTTTGTACTGTAGGTAGCTAATTGTACCTCGACTTTGGTGCATTGTGCAATCGATTCACGAGCTCTCTTCCAGACAACCTTAAGTGTAATTTGTGTAAAAAGTCAACCATTTATGATTTTAGATAACTCAAAAATTATCATTCGAATTGATAGGTACGTCATTTAAAAAAAGTCTCATTATCATTATCATCTCCCAATTCATCATCATTGCTGTATCATTCCACCTGTTAGGTACACAAGGATGCAGTTTTTTTATAGTAGTTCGGCATAATGGCTTCCCTACGCCTGATGGAAAGCGAAAGAGAAGCCCAAGTCGCTGTGACGACGCACAAGTAACTGGTCAGTTACTTGTCAGTTGCCACCGCCATGCCGGCCCAACCCGTAACCCCACACGAGCTCCGGAAACCCTACTCACCGGCAGAAACACGACCCAGAGGTCATTTGGCTGCGGTATTCTATAGGGTGGAGGTCCTTCCCCGGACGGGCGGCTCAATTCGAGCGAAAATTCGCTTTGCCCTACCTCTCTTCGTTAACTCTTAACGTTCAGGAAAGATGTCAGCTGGCAGACAATTATAATTTTAGGTGTTCACGGCAAGAAGGAATTCGCAAGTCTGTTTTGTAAGTACAGACAGATGGTAGGTATGTCATATCATCATCATCACTATCAACAGCATTTCGCAGTCCACTGCTGGACAAAGACCTCTCCAATATTTTGTATTTGATCAATCAAGTACCTAAGTAATATAAGTTATGTTTATTTTCATACTTATGTCGTACTCAATTGCGTTTAGGTGCAGCGCAGACGGCACACTTTTTGTGCGATAGAGTCTGCGTCTGAGACATTTAAAAAGAGTGTCAAGGTCTGCTGACAGAATAATCGAAGATGTGCGTCGTGTGCGTTGAGTCTGTGAAATATCCGATTTTTGCGCGTCGTGTGCGTTACTGCATATAATTGCAAAAAAGTGCGTCACGGATAGTCTGTCGTCTGCGCTGCCCCTTTAGGTTCAACCTTCCAAATCTTCTTATTAGAACCTTTTATTTAATTAAATGCTAATAAGATAATAATAGGTTATCACGCAATCTAACATCTAAGTGTAGAAAAATAGTATTCTACCTACATGTGTATTTTTTATATTCTTATGTGTGCGCGAAAATTCTCGTATCAGTTATGAAAATGGCGTTATAGCGTCATGGCGGCTTAAATCAAATATTTGGTGACATTGGAAACGAAGGCTACAACTGCAGTTGTACAAAGTCATCATCATCAATAGCCTGTAGAAGTCCACTGCTGGACATAGGCTTCCCCCAATGACAACGTCATCTGGGAGGATTTGCCTTAGTCACGTTTGGCAGGTGGGTTGACGACAGCAGGAGTTTTATTTGTACCCAGGTAAACGCTGCTGCCCGTTTCCTGATAGTACTTTCGTCATGTCTTGTGTGACCACACCCACGGGATGAGAAGCGCTGGTTCTATTCTAGATCCGAAACCATACTGAAATTATATAATCCATCATATTGTAAGAATTTTGGCGATGAAAAAGAATAACTATCGAGTTTCTTGCCGGTTAACGACCTTCCGAATCCGGTGGTAGATTCATTGTTTGTACTTGCTTTATTTGACAATTCATAAGTGCTTGTCATAGGCCTACTTGAATAAAGATATTTTTCATTTTCATTTTTTCATTTTCATATTATCAATCTCATCTTTTCTATCTTACAATGCTCTGCCCAAATTGTTTAGTGGAGATTCAAGTCGCCTAAATTGTATAACAATTCTGTACTATGCTTATAGAGTATCTAGGTATATTATCTATCTAATCATTTGTCAGTTGCCACGGCCATGCTACTATTGTTCCCGCTAACTCCCGTCCCCGTGGGAATTTCAGGAATTCCTTTCAAATGCCTGGACTACGTTTAGTCGTTTAGGCTGTGCGTTGATTTGTCAGTCAGTTTCTCCTTTTATATATTATTATAGGCGGCTTTATCGCTGTAAGCGCTAAAGCGCTGGAGTCTCTCCCAGACAACCTTAGGGTAGAGGATAGATACAAAAGAACTGAGAGTCTGAGAGGAAACTGCTGTAAATCTATGTCATAGTGTTCCCACAAAATTCCCTTCCTCACAAGCCTACGTCACGGGACACGGTCGGTCAGTCAACTAAACGCAAGTTATGAATATTAAAAGCTGTCACAGCGTTTCTCCTGCGCGCACGCACTTCCTGTCAACCGAGGGTGGCCATGCTAATTTGTGTCAATCAATGCATTTGCATGACTAGTCAAACGGTCGCTTGACACCTGGATATCGATTCCGAACTAGTAACCGAACCGGTCGGGAAATGGAATAGATTAGAAATACTTTATTTGGTACATAGTAAGAAAATATACATTTTACAAAGCTTAGGGATGTAAGCAAACGAGGTGCTGGCAACCGACTGGTGGCGGTATAACCATCACAAATGAAGGCGTAGCTAAATACTAAAGACCGGTGACGGGCAGCAGCGTCACCGGAGCAAGAAGCTACGCCCTGCGATCGCCAACCCGCCTGCCCAGTGTGGCGATTATGGATATATCCTCCAGATGTTTGCTCTAAGTGGCGAACAACTGGAGAGGCCTATGTGTGGACTGTAATAGGCAGACAATATACTTATTGTTATTGAAAATGTTATCCTCGATAACGAAATATTTACAAACGTTACGAAATTCTACTACCTATCTATTTTGACACAAAACATTCCTTCGCCCATCTATATACACCACACCACCGTAACCAAATTCCACCCAACCATTAATTCAAAGCGGATATCACACAATGGTTCACGCTATACTAAAACTGGTCTTTACGAGGTGGGTACACCGTCGCCGTGAAACCCACTGAGGGTCCCACAAATAAATCAGCTCCGTTTTGACCCCTGACCCGGGCCCCGGGCACCGGTAACGATCCTGTGATGACGGTTTAATTTTCAGAATTTTTACGACTGGTATCCTTGAGGGCAGTTTGTGTTAGGATAGCAACATTAATTTATGGCTGTTTCATCAGCTGAGATTCGTCTTTAATGGCTCTGTCTGTTAGGCCTTTTTTTCTTTGATATGGTACGAGGGTTGCTTCTATTATAGGTATTCTTTACCGAAGGTTTCCTCTTTGGGATATTATCATCTTTTCGCTCCAAGCCACCCTCACCTGCACATGCTGCATCCTGCCGAATGATAGTGGCCTGCCGAGGAGTCGCTCTCCTACATTCCTAGGTAAATAGGTGCCCGTCCGGGGAAGGACCTCCACCCTATAAAATACCGCAGCCAAATGACCTCCGGGTCGTGTTTCTGCTGGTGAGTAGGGTGTCCGGAGCTCGTGGGGGGTTAGGGTTGGGCCGGCATGGCAGTGGCAACTGACAGGTAACTGACCAGTTACTTGCCAGTTGTCACAGCAACTTGGGCCTCTCTTTCGCTTTCCATCAGGCGTAGGGAAGCCATTGTGTCAAGCCACTATAAAAAAAAGATAACCTACTTTCCTACTAATACTGCTTATATGCAAAAGTTTGTCTGAATAGATGTTTGTTACTTTTTTACACGAAATCAAGAAAAGAAGGGGTTTGAGTGTAGGTAACTTAGGAACATAGTTGAACAAAGGCTATAAATTTAATAGGATAACATTCACCATATCCCGATATCACATAGATTGAAAATCATTTCCTAGAATTTAATCACATTTTAAGGTTTTACATTGCATATAATATACTCGTATTTATACGATCGCCAACCCTCCTGCCCAGCGCGCGTGGCGATTATGGGTATATTCTCCAGATGTTTGCCCTAAGAGGCGAACAACTGAGGAGGCCTTTGTCCAGCAGTGGACTGCCAACCAAGTTCTGCCAAGGAATTATTCTTCTACCTTCTTTTGTTTTGTCAGTCAAACGCGCAAACGTAGATATTTTCGGCTGTGCATTTTATCTACAAGAATGACAATGAATATCTTTGAATTGTGTGAATTTTGAGTCTATAGAGCTTAGTACATGTAGGTATATAATAATTGTAAGTTTAGCAAAACAACTCGATGTTATCTCGTACATTGAACTACAAAAGTGTATTGTTTTTTAAGTCCGTAAATATATTTTTCAACTTTGCAACACCTGCATTCCTTTAGTTATTAGAAAATAATAATGAGAAAGTTTTGTACATCGTTTTGTATCTTTTAAACTCTCACAGAACAATAAGCCCATGACCCTTGAACTACAAAGCAAAATATTTTCAGGCGTCACAAACGACAACCAGTGACACACACTAAATAAAGTACACAAATCCTTTGCTAATTTCCCACTTCATTTCCCTTCATTGTCAGACCGTTACTTGTAATGCAAAGGAATCGGGTTAGACTGCCCTCGGCGTCGGCAACTAGCTCGAGTGCTAACACATAAATTCCCATACCGACGATGCATTGTTGACGAAAATAAATCAACATTTACATGAAAAAAAAACTAGTTTCGCGGACTGTAAGAAAAAATACGAAGGGCGAAGGAGCTATTGTGTTACGATTTCGCATACGGAAGTCCTGTCTGGTAAGAATAAGTTGCGTTTCGCGGCAACAATGGTTTGACAATGGCGGCACTGACAATGGGGTACCGAATGAGAGCACACCATTGTGTGATGAGCAGCTGATCGGAGATCGCGATCTTGGGATAACTGTACCGGTGTTACAAATTTTTCCGTAACATTTTCTTTTTGGGGCGATTTTGAGGGTTTGTGTATGTGACTGTACTATGCAACTGGACATCTCAGCTGTCAGCTGCTCTAAATAAATAACAAGCTTTTGTAGAATAACACAAAAAATCCCACCATAAATGCATGACCGACGTTTAAATTGTTAAATAAATAGAGATATTGTATTCCATCTTAGAATCTAAAGTCTACAATCTGTGTATCCTACCAATCATACCCACGCTGCCGAAATGTGGACGCTAACGGACGCCACACTGCGACTAACACTAGTTTAAAGTCCCTCAGCGCGCTATGGAAAGGACTATGCTTGATATCTTTAAGAGATAAGCTACAAAACAAGCATGTACGTCAGAGGACGAAAGTTATCGACATAGTCCGAAGGATTAGCATCCTGAAGTGAGCTGATAATGTCTGTAGTAGAACGGACCAATCGTTGGAATAGACGAGTCTAATGGACTTTAATGATACCTCTTAAGTTTAGGACGTAGCATTTTTTTAAAACGGCATTATTTTAAAACGTACCCGTAATTTTATGTCTAAAAGAACTTGAATTAAACATTCTATGATTTATTGTCTTTCATACTAAAGCCATCAAGGTAAAATGTTTAAAGGTCATCGAGTTAAGATAACTAGATGTAAACGAAAGGTGAAACAGAAACAAGTTGCTCCGCCTAAAACATTGAAATGCCATCAGTTAATGTAGTAACGGGAAGAATGTCTTAAAGGGTGGTACAGGATGGTGTATTGAAAGAAAGTTAGAAAAATGTTGTATTGGCAACACAAGATACAGGTAATACATGATATAAATACACAATAACATATGAGCAGAGAACATAAAAGATACAGAAAAAGAACGAAAGTGTTCCATCCTCAGCTTATGCCGGTATTGAGTAGTTTTAACTTTAGAGGACACAATAAAGTTAACCGATGTCTGTAAGCTCATCTTTTGGATGTACTCTTTATCAAATTACAAATCGTTTGATACAAAAAGAAAAAAATACGTGATTGGTGATTTTCTAAACAAATTATGATATCAAAATTTGGATAGTGTTTAAAAATCTTTCCTTTAATATAGTATAAAGAACTCTGATGTAAATGGGCTGACCCTAATATGCCAAATGGTGAAAATGCGAAATTCAGAAGGTATTAGCTGCCTAGTCTTAAATTAGACGTATACCTTATACTAGGAGTACCAGATGCAAAACTTTTATTATTGTTAATTATCAGAGCAATTTTAGAATAATGAATTTGAGTATCGAACTGATTTTCGGAATCGAACTCATTTAAATACCTTCGCACCTGTGATATCCCTGGTGTTGCAAGTGTCCATAGGCTACGGTAACCGGTTAACATCAGGCGGGCCATAAGCTTGTTTGCCACCCTAGAATACAAGCCTAAGCCAAAGAAGTCAACAAAAAAAGAAATTTAAACATGACAACCTCACCTGCCCGTGGTGGTATGACCATCATTTGTTGAAGGCGTAGGTAGCTCAATACCACAGACAGATTACGGGCAGCAGCGTCACAGGAACGAGAAGCTACGCCCTGCGATCGCCAACCGGCCTACCCCAGCGTGGCGATTATGAGTATTTTTCCTCCAGATATTTGCCCAAAGGGGTGAACAACTGGATAGTCCAGCAGTGGACTGCAATAGGCTGATGATGATGATGGAATATAACAGGATATATGAATGTGCATGCCTGCACTCGTCCTAACGCTACAGGTCTATTTACACATATCTAGTGCTTAATATAGGCATTCTAAAAAGTCTTGCAATTACCTGAGCCGTTGGCAGATGCTAGTCCTTGGCACGTGCCCATCGACCTTTGAATGTCAGCCATTTTACATCGAATTACCGTTTAATTATATTTTACGAGCGTATAGTCGGGGATTATAAACTGTAGAATGATATATGTGTCACCGGAAAATAGCAAGAATCGTAAGTTGATCAATTTCCTAGGTAGTTGATTAACTTCCGGAAAATAATAAACGGCAGTTGAAATGTATTATTTAACGTATGTATTTTAGTAAATTGATCATTTTACGGGGTCTTCCCGTAAAATCATCCGACGAAGGTGAGGTGAACGATGATTGGTTCAATGGTTGACGTGGCGTTATCCCGGCAACCAATCAGGGAACAGTGTATTAAGTTACGGGTAATAGTGCACCGTTAAATAGTACATTGAGCAACGATTGGCCCATTTGAGGACGATTTTACTTGTGTCAAAATCGTAAATTATTAAATGACTGTCAGGCTACCGTAAATTGATCAACTAACTGAAATCCATTGCGTTAAATAATACATTTCAACTACCGTTTGTTATATTCCGAAAGTTAATCACCTACCTAGGAAATTGATCAACTTACGATTCTTGCTATTTTCCGGTGACATATGCAAACCTTGGTCTTGTAGAGGCGTGAAAAAATTGATCGTTAACGGCAAAATTCTTTATGGAAATTTTATGGGCAACGGAAGATTTGAATTTGTTCTGTTTAATTGATAAAAGAAAAAGAAAAATGTGTTCAAAATATTGACGCGGTGTGAATAAGTATATCTCAGGCCATTTGGCTACCTAAAGCAAAGCCTAGTAGTGTAAAATGATTGAAAAAAAAAACACATATGTATAAGATGTATACTTTCGCGTTCCATTACAACTACATTTTTATTGATGGGACTCATACAAGACATGTATACTATACTTAGTACAAAAAAAGTTTGCCAGATGCATGTTCATGATCTGAAAACCTGAAAAAATAATAACATGTTTACGAAAAAGAGCTATTGCATTGAACGAAAAAGAGCTATTGCATCTTAAATGTATTTAATACAGATTGCACTACACATTGCATAAAAACCTTCTAAGAAAGACGATCATTAAAATTATTTCATTACTAGCTGCTGCCCGCGGCTCTGCCCGCGTGAATATTCGTATAAAACATAGCCTATGTGTTAATCTTATGTACAATCCATCTATCCAAACAAACTTTCGCGTTTATAATATTAGTAGGATTATTACATACATCGCATCAACTTGCTGAGCATTTTCAGAATCTCATGCTACGTTTGCCGGTTTTTTAATTGAAAAAAAAAACACCTTTTCTCAAACAAACTTTTGTCTATGACACTGCTAACTGGCACTTTTTTAAACCAACTAAATCATTCAAAGATGCAGCTTTTTCGTACACTTTTTTTTTCTCTCAAACTTTACCCACGTTTTTTATTCACGGAAGAGATAAAAAAATTACATTACGCCATAGATAAAAGAGGGGTGATGCTTCTGTACTTTACGTTATGAATTAATGTGACAGTTATGTATGTGGAGCGAAAATTCTAAGACCATTGTGTGTTGATCTTAGAAAACGCCCTTGCAATAAACTCCTTTAAAGGGCCTGTTGATTCTACAAAGATATATAATTTTTACTTTCTCAATAAACGCACTTATAACCACCACGATAAGAGTCATTAAAATTTTAATGACAACAGAGTATGTTTGTAAAATCATGCATTTGATTTTGATTATTTTATTGATACGATAATTTCTTAAAACTGCGCATAGTAATTTACGTACTAATTCGTTTATAGCGTTATGGGGTAGCTGTTAATGTGACGTTGAATGTAAATATTACTCGTACTAAATGGGTTCACATAACATTATGGTTATGGAACATTTAGATACTTTTATGTGGCGATAAAACAGTAATTTTAAATGAATAAGATACCATTCTTTATTCCACAACACTAGTAAATCCGCACAGTCTCGCTTCTGTGAAGAATTACCCAGGGCCGTATTAACCGAGCAAGTGACGTCAAAGACTCCTAACTTTGGATGCCTTGTATCTTTGTTATTGTTTATTTGAATGAAAAAAGGAAAAATACGTGTCTTTTATTTTTGAATAAGCTAAAAGACGGACTAACTACAATTTTTAGCCATAATAGCCTATTGGAGACTCTGAGCATATTAAGATTATGGAGCCCCAGACTTTGACAGATCTGACAGGAACTATCAACTTTGTATTTTGCTGACTCTATCGATCGCGGGTCCCTGAGCACTTGCCCAAAGCTTGAAGAATTTAGGAATGTATTATTTTCTTAATCATCCGTGCCGTGTTCAAGATTTTTGTAAAAATCGGGCTCATTTATTCTATTCTTCTACGACATATAATTAAGCATTCGCAATCATCAAAGAGATGGTTCCTACGCAGATCCAGGCGCTGGGCTATATTCCCCACATAGCTTAAGGTTCCTACACACAGTGCCGGCGGCATCGGCTTTGGCGCACAAAGGTCTCCTTGGTATTCGGCATAGCCGCTCGGCATAAACCCGGCGGCATGTATGTACCTTTAGCCTCCTGTTCCATAAACTATTTAATTATCCTATTGCAAAAAAATCACTACATGCATTCGTAACTTGACTTACACCATGGGTCAGAATAGCGCCATCTGCCGCAGCCATATGTTGGGATAATCTTATTTGTACAAATCACCCCGTGCCTATAAAATAAATTAAATTATCGTCTATAAGCGGAAGCTTTGAAAAACCCGAGGAACAGTTGGAATAATAGCTTTTAAGCTATTATAGTTTACTTCCTGTGTGTTTTCGGTTTCGAATATTGAAGAAACTGAACTTAATAGTCTTTTCTACAGAACTTCAGTTTAGTGTCAAAATTGCTCAGAATAAAATAAAATAAAATAAAATAAAATAAAATAATTTATTTCTGCAAGTAGATTTACAAGTAAATTCTTTTGCACGTCAAACTTTTTTTCCCTACTAGCACTTCGACGTGATAAGGATGAGGCCTGATGAGAAGAAGTGCCGCAAGAAACTCATCAATTTTGGCTTTTTTCAAAAATATACATACTTAATCATCATACTGTTGATGTCATACATTAATACAATATTTGTTAAGTGCAGGCGAGCAGCTCATTATGTCCATGTAATATTATCGTCTAGGAAGTCTTGTATTTTATAATATCCTTTTTTCATAAGACATGACTTAATATGAGACTTAAACCTATGTATTGGTAATTCAACAATATTCTGTGGTACTTTGTTAAAGAATTTTACACTTAGCCCAGCAAATGAATTGCCAGTCATAAGCAGCCTGAGATTTGGAACAGCAAGTTTGTTCTTGTTTCTCGTGTTAAATTTATGGCAATCAGCATTTCTTTTGTAAAGATGAATATTCTTTCGTACGTGCACAATACAGTCAAATATGTATTGTGATACTACAGTCAAAACATTAAGTTTTTCATGCAACAATTTATTTTCTTTAAAGTGAGATACAAGCTGGTTAAAAATTATTTTCTCAAAGATTTTGCTAAGTGCTGGCAATATAGAAATAGGTCGAAAATTTGAAGGGTCACTTTTTTGTCCCGATTTAAATAATGGAACAATTTTGCTACACTTCATTAAATTTGGAAACTGGCCTAAATTTACGCACTCGTTAAATATTATAGCCAAATGTGGGGCGATAGTGGGTATAATTGTTGTTAAAACCACAACTGAGATTCCCCATAAGTCTTCAGTCTTTTTTAAATTTAGTTCTTTAAAGGTCTCTAATATAGTGATGAAATCTATATGAGAAAATTTAAATGAGATTTGGCATGTACTTACTTTGTCCTTAAGGAAAGACTGAGCCAGATGTACACATGACTTTACTTTACTTGTAACTGATATAGGTATATTAGAGAAGTAGTTTTCAAATTCATTTGCTACTTCTGCATCAGTTCTAAGGTGATTACTACCTACTTTAAGAGAGATCTTGTTATTATGTGATTTTGTTTTACAAGTCTCTTTATTAATTATTTTCCAAGTGGCTTTAACTTTATTATTGGAATTTCGAATTTTTTCTTTCAAATAATTTCTTTTGGCTATAGCACAAACCTTTTTAAATAATTTTGAGTAATTTCTAACATATTCTATGAATCTGTCATCCTTGGAATGAGCCTTGGATTCATATAGATCAAATAACTTTCTTCTGCTTGTATAAATACCTTTGGTAGCCCAATCACTAAATTTTGTTTTAGGATTGTCTACAATAATTTCTTTCTTAGTGAACACACTATTAAATTCCTTTTTAATGGTGACAAATAACTTTTCATATAATTTATCAATATGACTGTCTATGAAAGGCATTATAGAAATCTTATGATTTATATTTGATTGAAATTTTTCTATTCGATTTGCAGTTATAGGTCTATAAACATAACTATATTTAGTACCAACATTCTGGCGCTCAAACACTGCCATCTGTCCAGTATGGTCAGAATTTATAAAATTTATTATAGTTTTTGTAATGACTTCACAATTACAGAAAATATTGTCTAAACAAGTAGCTGATGTGGCAGTCACTCGCGTCGGTTCAGCAAATAGATGATTGAGATTAAAAGATGTAAATAAATTTATGAACCTGACCGAGATTTGGCAATTATCTAAAATGTTTATATTAAAATCACCACATACTACTACTTTTTTGTTACATTTACATACTTTCTTTAGAACATCTTCCATTGTTGATTCAAATAACTGGTAATATCCAGATGGAGGTCTATATACACAGACTATAATGTACCGCTCAAGCTCTGCACATGATATTTCAATGGTTCGCTCAATAGAGTGTGATGATATATCTTTACGATCTTTGCATTTCAATAAATTTTGATCTAATAATATAAGTGACCCTCCTCTAATAGCTTTTTCCCTAGTGAACGAACTAATGACCATGTAGTTATCAATACTAATTATCAATTCTGATTGACGTAACTAATGTTCGGTTAGACACAATACATGGATATTTTTGTCCTTTAAAAATAATTCCAATTCAAGTTCTTTGCCAGAAAAGCCCTGTATATTTTGGTGAACAATGTTTAACTGATTAGACTTTTCCTTTGTCATTACATTTAATTCGCTAGAGTTATTCTCTATTGTCCTATGGTATAATTTAAATTGCATGGAATAGACTCCAAGCATTTATCAGTAATGTCAATAGACTGCTCAATAAAAGCAGGTCGGGTAGCCAAGTTCTTGGCTGAGTATTTAATATAAAAAGCTAGCGAAATCGCTATTTGTTTTTTAAAATAATTCGAAAGATAGAATCTATCTTTGGTCCAGTATAAATGTTTTGTTAAATTATATGTCACATTATTATTGATGTCAATTAATTGGAATTTATTATTATTATTATATGTCAATGTACTCATTGTCAAATTTATTTTGTACCTTGCATTGTTTTCCAAATGTGACAAGCTGTCACTATAAGGAACTGTAAACAAAACAATTTTATTTAAGTTTAATATAGAATTTAAACTTTCAAAATAGTTATTAAATTCAGCTTTATTTACATTTCCCCTATTTGCTACCAATATAATTAAGGTACTATTCTCTTTGAAACTATATTTACAAATAAGTTTCATAATATCTCTAAGTGACCTATTGGGGTAACAGTGATTTGAAATTTGAAGTCCCGTATGGTTCTGAAATAAATGGCCCATGTTCATACCAAGTTCATCACTAAACATAATATAGTCACTTTCACATATATTTTGTGACCGAGGGAAGGAACCGCTGAGTTTATTTGCACTGGGCAAAGCCGTCAAGTTATTACAGATTGAGAACGATGAATCACACACTGTCCGAGAATGGTCCAAATTACTACTATTACTGCAATTATTATTACTAATACAGGGCAATGAAGTGTCTAAAAGGTTTTTCAAGGCCAATACGAGTTCCTCATTCTCCTTCTTAGAACACATGTACCTTCTGGTCATGGTTTCTAAGGATTCCGTTAAATTATGAATTTTTAATTCTAATTGTTGGATATTGTTTTTATAGGTGGTTATGTTGTTGTCCAAGGCCAACGTATTATAAGTCCAATTCATCACCTAGTCGCTGTCTTTCTTTAATACATTTAAGCCTATCATATGTAACATTTTGTTTTTTTATTAATTTTTGAGTTTTGTTAATATAGGTACCTATTAATTTTTATATATTTTTTTAATTTGTTCCTGCTGCATTTAACAGTCCGCACTGTATGACTACAAGGAAGGGTGTCATCATTGGTCAAGTCAATCGTTACAGTGGGATTCCTGTTATCTGCATCAGGAACAAGGCTGGGAACACTACCGATTAACTCATCAAATAATGCATGAGTTTGAGACGCAGTAAAGTCCTGTTTTTCCGTTTCTAGGTGGGTAATGTGGTGGTGTGCCTCTTGCAGCTCATGCTCCAGCAATGTCACCCGTCTCAGGTTTTGCACATACTCCTCGCTGCACTCCCCAAACCCAAAGACTAGCCAAGCATCTGCAAATGTATCATTACTAAATAGTCTAAAACAAAGTCGATTTTGCCATTCTTCCCTTATAATTATATGCTTAGATCTTAAAAACCATGCAATTTTAATGCATTTTTTTAATAGAGACAGAGATTCCAGAGGAAGATTTATAGGTTTCAAAAGTGAATAAAACAAAATCGCTTTTGTCTGTAGGTATGTCCCTATATATGCTTAGATCTTTAAAACTACACAACGGATTTTTAATAAGTAGATAGTGTGATTCAAGAGGAAATGGAAACACTGATACCCGAAGCAAAGCGAGGGCAGTCATATAACTCGTTATAGATATAAGAAAATTTCAATTTCTTTTCTCCATTATGTCGAGTGAAAATTGACAAGTATTCTTTGACAAACTTTTGTAATAATAAAATACAATAATAACACGAGAACGTAGACCGATAATCTATCTAACGGAAACAATAACAATTTGTAATAAAACAACCGAACCTATTTTATATAGCAATACGTTAAGGTCATGCAATATTATTTAATTTGTCTGGAAATTATACCATTTCAAGTTTTAATTTCTTGTTTTTGTACTATGCAACTTTTTTATCGAAAAACCCGGTAGTCAGTTTCTTGTCACCTGCAAGTTATGCATATTGCATTATGTAATAGAGGAATTAAATTATTAGAAAGGTTAAAGATATAACACATTTGACAGCAAACAGTTCCATTTTTAATGAAATCTTGATAGTTACTTACAACAAAAATATTGTAAAAAGGTTTTGAATAAAGGGTGCGCAACGTGTGATAGGTACCTCTAGTGTTGCAGGCACCATAACCGCTCAAAATTAGGTGGGCTTTCAAAGTCAAAGTCAAAATAATCTTTATTTGTATAGGGTTTAGAAAAAAATACTTACAAATCGTCGAAGCTACCACCGGTTCGGAAAGCAGCATTCTACCGAGAAGACACCGGCAAGAAACTCGTGCAGTTGCTCTTTTCAACATAGTATTTACAATATTATCATTACATTTATATTTTTAACTACGATTTTAACACGTCATACAGTCTAGGGCCTTTTGAGACCTTACAAAAATAATTATTAATTAAACTAAAAAGATAAATTAACATACTCTATATATAGAGCAATCAGGAGCTGACCAGCTTTAAGCTTGGTTGCTACCCACATTGGTACCTTAGTGATATAAAAAAAGTCTACTAGCACAAACATTAGTTTTTAAAGAACCTTTGATGAACACTACGTACAAATAAATACTAAAATAACCTACCTAATAAGCAATTCCATACAATATAGGTACCTACTACACTTTTGACGGAAAAGAGTTCCATTCTTTTATTATATCATGATCTATAACAATCTCAAAATGAGTCTATAAACAAACCATTACAATAAACTCATATCTGTATTTGATTATCAACCCTTTCAAAGTCGCCGGGTGTCTGTGTGACCCCACTGCTACTCGTTTGTCGCCCTCAAGCAAAAACAAAGTGAGCCCATATTACAAGCAAATATTACTTGTTCAAGCACCTTGTCAGTCCTTGAACGTGTAGTTTCCTGATATAGAATAGGACCATCACATCTCATCCCGTGGGTTTCTTAGAAGACGACTAAGGGAATATCAGGAAACGGGCAGCAGCGTTAATGTGGGTAGAAATGAAAACTACTGCGGTCACTTTGGTGGTGGGGACTAAAAAAATCATAGCAAATTACAACTGTGCTTGGGGAAGGCCTATGTCCAGCAGTGGACGTTTGCAGGCTGATGATGATGATGATGAAGAAGCACTTGGATGCACTGTTAAAGAAAAATGTCCACCAGTGTGTATGCGTGTGTTCACTTCTTATGTAAAGCTTAAGAAAAGCCATTAAATCAATTACTTATTACTTATCACAGCCCCTGATTTATAAAATAGGTCTGGTTATACACTGAACAATCCCGAAAACAGACCAAAATATTTAGAGTTTATGACCATAATCATCATCATCATAATCAGCCTTTCTCAGTCCACTACTGTACGTACATAGGCCTCTCCTATAGTTTATATAATCCCCATTAACAGACCAGTCTCTATTTCCCTTCAAGGATTATTAACAATCAATTAAGTTTCAATATCAATAATTAATATCAAGGCGAATAATGCTAGTATCTCTGACCACGGCTCCAATCCACAAACATATCAATCAATGGCCACCACAAAGACACTTCAGCGTTAACCCTTCTCCTGCCGACGGGTGTCTAACAGACCCCGCTGCTACTATTGACGCCTCGGGCGAAAAAACACGTACACGCGTCCGAAATTTAACAAAATATAGCACTGTGTTCATTACACGGCGATTCATTTAGCCCATTGTGTCCGACAAAGGCGCGCCCGCACGCTGAGCGCGGCGGGTCGCCCCCACCCCCGGTGAAGGGTTGATAATTGTAAGCGGATAGGTCATTGTCGATGCAGTGATGATATATCGATAAAACTAAATATGGAAATTAAATTGGTGATTTCTTAAGGAGGAAGTTATTACTTACAATTTTTGCTACATCACCAAAAACAATGCTGTTTTGTAAGCAAATGGCTTGACCCCCACCCAACTCACCTCAACATGATAAAAGGCGTTAGAGGCTTAAGATGCCGCTTGAAAGCAATAAAACGCCCAAGATCAATCGATTCACTCACACCTTAAAAATTAATCTATCGGAAAAGCGGACTCTAGCAAAGAGTTCCAAAAGGGTAGTCGTTCGTACTATGAATGTAGAGGCAAAGTGTGTGAGCATTTGGATCCTGTATCATAAATCTACTACGGTGCAGATGATTTACTCATATTTCTACCAAGACAATATTCAAATAGATAGACAGAAAATAAAGCCAAGTCTAGTTTAATAAACCGATATGCCTTGCAATGTATAACTATATCACCATACTTCGGACCTGCTTTTGAGTATTGTTTTAAATAGCAAGAAAACCAAAACTCAAATGTTAACCCTATTACCTTTCGATTCCCGAGCCAGCGAGGTACTAGATCTCAATAAAGCTTCTTTACTGCCCTTTAAACTCTTTCGATTACCGGGCCTGCATGAAAATGGATCTAAATATAGGTTATTTAATGTCCATACCGATAAAAAGCCACTTTATCGACAAAAGCAGGTGTACAGTGACACCACTATCCACCCCCGGTAAAGGGTTGATGCAAATGATTGGTCCATTTGAATGGGACCTTTCATTACACGAACCCGTAATGCGTTAATACATATGCGATAATTACTGACTGACGCGACGATTGCAATACCACATTGTCCGATGACATGTTTTAATTAAGAATTAACTTGAAAAAAGTTAATTGACAATTTTGTGTTATGTACTTAAATTGTATAGTACCTGAAATTACAAATTGTAGGTGTGTAGGGTCAATTTTGCAAACTATTGTGGAAGTTGAAGGGTTAATGCTAGTTTTTAACAGATTTTGATTCATAGGGCTTAGAAATGAAAAAATGTCATAAATTCAAATGAAAACCAGCCCGGAGTACCTACTACGTAAAATTGATTAAAAGTTGAATCTTCAAAAAAAAACGCACATTTTCGAAAATCTTTCAATAAGCTTTCGATTCCCATGAAAATTGTGTTAATTTAAGAAAATAAACTTCTTATTGTCTTTTTGGTGTTCAGTTTCTAACACGTTTTGCTTCATAATCCATGTTAAATTTCAATAAACGTGTTATTTCTACCAGAAAAGACATACAATTACCGATGCACCTACCTATCATCAGGACTTAAAGGTTAAAAAATCATTAAAACAGCTATTTAAAATGTATTAGCCAACGATACTCATTAGGGGGGCTTAATAAAGAAGAAATTACAAGCTTTAGAAAAAACAAAGGTCAAGAATGGAATGTAACGTACGTATCGACATTCGCACGGGCACAGTGAAGATAGTGAGCAGTGAAGATAATGAACAGTGAAGTTAATAAACAGTGAAGAACCCGTTTTGAAAAACTCCATTGGGTTCCAATTCTACTATTCTTCGGCTGTGTATAAATTTTTCGATTTGTTATGTGCTTTAGTTTCAATGTTTTACCCAATATTTTGCAGAATTTGTTGACCTTTAAATAGATGTACCTACTATTTTTTGTTTTAAATTTATATTAATGTACATTAATACAACAACTGATAGCGGACCTTAAATAAATTAGTAATTAAAAAAAGATAATCAATAGTGAAGATGACGTCAGTTCAAAAACGTGCTACTTCCATCCTATTGCTAACTGCTAAAATTTCGAATTCGTTCCCTGCTGTCATCTATCCGCGTACGATTTGGGACTTAAGGCAAGAGCTGATAAGCATGTCAGAGTTAGCGTGCTCTATTCTGGCCTGCATCCATTACCTTACATCAGGCAAACTCCCCACAAAGGGGGAGTGACAAGAGCGACCCGAAGGTTCAGTCAACCCCCGTTTGACAATGAAGGAGATTCATGCAGTAGATTGGAGGTGCCTCGCAGCAATCAAATGGGTAGGATTTGAACCCTGAGACTTTGGTTCTTTGTTAACCCTTGCGCCCGCGGCACCAACGCTACAATCGAAAGGTTTACGTCAAAACCCTTCACGTAACACCAAAATGTGTACCTATCCAGTCAATTAGAAACATATTATTTGTCCAACAATAGCTACATGATTCATTGCACTCGCATAATACAACACAATTTATCAGCAATCCCTATAACCATGACATCAATTTCCAATCAAAACTGTTTCCAAAATTGTTTGAAAAATATCGTAAACAATTTTAGACCCTTTTGTGAAGAGCCTAAAGTGCATTTTTAATTGCAGAAGACTGTAAAAAGAAAGTGCCTAGTCATTGCATTTGATAGAGTCCGTGGGTCCTTTTTGCCGTTGTGTCATTTTAGTGTTAACACTGGTTTTTTTGTTAGAAGTGTACATGAAGATTTGATGTCATATCACTGACTGATTGTATTAGATTGTACAATTTTGTTGATGTCATTACTTAGTGTAGATATAGTTAGTGCAATATACTATACTAGCTTTTGCCCGCGACTTCGTCCGCGTGGCGTGTTTTTTCATACAAAAGTTTTTTCCCGCTAACTCCCGTTCCCGTGGGAATTTCTCAAAATACAGCCATAACTAAACTTTATATTTACTAAGGTACCTGCATGCCAAATTTCAAGCGTCTAACTTAAGCGGTTTAGATTTTTCATACAAAAGGATTTTCCCGCTAATTCCCGTTCCCGTGGGAATTTCGGGAATTCCTTTCTTAGTGCACCCCTACGGTACCTAAGCTACGTCCCTTCCAAATTTCAAGTGCCTACGTTTAGCCGTTTGGGCTGTGCGTTGATATGTCAGTCAGTCAGTCAGTCAGTCAGTTTCTCCTTTTATATATATAGAAGATTATACTTACTATCAGACATTAAAATCAAATCTTTTTTCCCATTGAAACATGCCAGCGTTGCCAGACGTCCCGATATTGGCGGAACGTCCCGATTTTTAGGTCGAAACGACTGGCTCCCACTTTTCGTGGATAACGAACGTGCGAGCAGCATGCTGAGCAAGCAAGGTCAAGGTCAGGTCAACACACAATCGTCAATTACATGTATGCCTAGTGCTAATGCTCATTTTCTCGTATATCACCAGGTTTAAACTTTATTGTTTTTTTTTCTATTTTTGTATGAAAATCATAATGCAGCTCACTTATTATATCTACTTAACAAATTTTAACAGTAAAGTTCATATATACGTTGTGTCGCATAAAAGTGGCCGTGATATGCGGGCGGACAGACAAACATGCCGAATCTATATGTGAGGGTTCCGTTTTTTGCCATTTGCCAACGTACCTCACAAACCTATATACGTTATCAGTCTTCTTTTTGATTTTGTTTAACAGGTCAACTTTTCTAAAGACCTTTTGACCCCAACAAGTGTTGTTAATTAAAAGCCGTTATTAACAAATAACTGTTACGCAACACCATATTGTCTAACAGGTGTCTACTGTCTAATATGAATCAGAGATGATTATCTGCTAATGAAATTTGTACGGCACTTTTCGGTTTTCGGTTAGTAGAGCACGCGATTGTAGAAAATTACTTTTTTAGATAATTACATGTGTAATAGGCTATTATTGCCAAAAATTGTAATTAGACCGTCTTTTAGCTTATTCAAAAATAAAAGACACGTATTTTTTTCATTTAAATAAACAATAGCAAAGATACAAGGCATCAAAAGTGAGGAGTGGGACGTCTTTGACGTCACTCGCTCCCGTAAAAATGCCTCACCGAGTCACGCGTAATTTCAACGGGCTATGACTTCGTAATTTTTAGGGCGCAGAATTCCAGATACATACATAGGTACATACATAACGTCAAGCCTTTATTCCAGAGGGGTGGTAGGCAGAGACCACTTCCAGATACAAAAGACAAAACGTTGGGATTTGGATTATACATATGACGACATTGGTCCGGTGGTTTACGGATTTCAGAATAGGACCACCCGAACTGATACCGTGGGTTACGTAGAAGACGCCTAAGACTAGGAATCGGACAGCAACATTTACTTGGGTACAAATAAAACCTGCTGCAGTGACCAACCCGCCTGACAAGCGTGGTGACTAAGGCAAATTCCTCCAAAGTCTTTGGAGGCCTATGTCCAGCTGTGGACGTTTGCAGTCTGTTGAAGATGATGACAATGCAAAAAGCGATTTATGGTGCGGGTCCTAGGGACTCGCACGATGCATTTTGCCTCTACTTTTTTAGTGCGAACGATACTATGGAACTCCTTACCGGACTCATTGTTTCTCTAGACATATAATCTATTGGAGTTCAAGGCGAAAGTGAATCTGTATTTTTGGGTAAACGCTCCATCGTAGGCTTCAATAATCACTTGCTGAATTGTGGCCAAGCGCAAACCCATAGTAAATACAAGAAAAAAACACGTTTTTCGGACATTTGTTTGGTGTTGCATCAACATTATCGTCATGTCCCCACGAGAAGTGAGGAATGTTGGTACACATTCATTCAAGTAAACTCGCTATCGTCCATTATCACATACAGCGGTCACGGTGCGCGGGCGCAGGTGTGCCCTCTAATTAGGCGGTGACGTGAGAAAACACCCAATTTGCGCGCTATACCGAAATAAAGTGACGGGTTTATGTGCGCACGGGCTTTCGGTGACAGCGTACGGTGAAACCAGGACAGCAGTAGGCTCTCCTGGTTTTACTATGCCTGATACATAAAATTGGTAATTTATTAGTAGGTGCCACAACATTGAAGCATGTGCAGTTAGTGGTGATCATTCGCCCTCATAATACGATGGGACGGTATTTCCACCAGACCAGAGAGAGATCTGAAGCAGAACCAACAGCTTTACGTATTTTCCGAAGCTTGGGGTTGTATTACCAATAACTTTTACTGAAAGCTCAGGGTATAAATTGGCACAACAACAGTTTTATATAGCGTTACTAACTCTATCTATTTGTTAGTAAGTCAAACAAGTAAGTGAGCCACAGAGACGTCGTTAACTGTCCTCATACAAACTTTACGACTATTTGTCTAGCTGTTAAACTGAGCACGCGTGCAGACTAGCTTTGTGCCCATGATAATGCTACTGAACCAAGGGTCATGGGTTCGGTTACGTTACTACGAGTAATATCATCATCTTTACCAGCTTACAAATGTCTTAATTTACTTGGCCTCCCCCATGACAATAGGGGTGTCTCCAGGGTCAAAATAATTACATTATATTTAATCCGTCTTTAGATTATAAAAATATTGTATTGGACATGTATATTTCCTTTTGTCATTTAAGCAAAAATTATCAAAGATACAAGGTATCAAAATGTAAAAGTGGGTTCTTTGATGTCACTCAGTGGCGAAAAAACTCCCACTCTTTGACGTCACGCGTAATTTTAACGGGCAATATCTTTGTTACTTTTGGTCTAATTTACATATGAAAAAAATATCTACGTGTCTTTTATTTTTGAACAATCTAAAAGACGGACTCATTAATTTTTTTACGACAACAGGCCTATTGTTATTTGGGGGATTTGTCTTAGTCACCATGCTTGTCAGGCGGGTTGATGACCGCAGTAGATTTATTTGTATCTACGTAAATGCTGCTACTCGTATCCTGAAAAAATTTTTTTATGCGAGAGGCGGCAGACGAGCAAGTGTGATGCCTGATGGTAAGCAGTCGACACCGCCCATGGACAGCTCTAACCGAGTTTAGGGTCGCTGCCGGCCTTTTAAATATGAATACGCTCGTTTCTTGAAGGTTCCCAAGTCGTAGCTGTTCGGAAAGACTGTCGCAGGAAGTTGGTTCCACAAAACCGAGGCGCGAGGCAAGAAGTTCCTCATAAAACGTACAGTCGAAAATCGCCAGCCATCGAAACGATGTGGATGGAATTTCAGTCGGTTACGTGTGGTGCGGTGAAGAAACTCCGCTGCAGGCAGTAAACCAAACAATTCTTCAGAACATTCCCCATGATAAATGCGGTAGAGAACGCACGTGGATGCAACGATATTTCCTTAGTCGTCTTCTACGACCCCCAAGGGATGAGATAGGGAGGTCATAATCTAAATGTGGAAACCACACCGTTGCTAACAGTATCAAATTAAATTTAACGGCTCCCCATTCAAGTATCTCCTCGACTATTAAAATATGATGAACAAAAGTGTAAATTGAATGAAAATACTCAAAAAATGGCTGTCGGAACCAATCGTAACGCGAATACTTACCACCGTGACGCAGTTAACGCAGAAATCGAGTCAGAAGAGCGGTTATTTTTTGAAATATTACCAGGCAATATAGGATTCTTGGAATGAATCAAGGCAATTAGTCTTAACTACTGATGTACTTAATTGTGAGATGACGGATAAAGATTGAAAATCATCGGTTTACCTCAAATCATTACATTTTTTAACATTGAAAAATGTCCGCGGCTCTGCTTGCGTAATTTTTCTCATAAATCATTCTGATCTATCTAAGCCTATCTCTTATTCTGATATACTTAGGTATGTATGAGCTAAATAATTGGAATATCTCATTAAAAGCCCTTCAGTAGTTATTGTGTGAATATCTAACCATTCAAACCAACAAACTTTCGCGTGTATCGTGTTAGTGAGATTTGAGTATAGGATAGCTGTTGTAACTTGTAATTGACTACGGTGATGGCCAGGGCGGAAGGCTCTAACCCTTAGAAGTATAGGATAGGGAGCGACAGACAAAAGCGAATTTGATGAAGAAAATACAAATAGCCGAATTAATGTCGGTAAAGCCAAGCATTCTCTACCAGCCAAGCATTGGGCGGGCCAGAAAACACTAATGTGATGCGATTATTTTTTTTATTTACCACTAAAGTGGCAAACAAGCCTACGGCCCGCCTGATGTTAAGCAGTTACCCCAGCCTATGGAGGCCTGCAACACCTACAGTATAACAAGCCGACAATTTGAATACAAATAAATCATCTACATTTTATTACAGCCACCATGGATAAGTGACCATAGATAAAGTGTAAACATCGTTACATATAACACATGAATACAAAAGCCGATAATAAAACTAATAGCCGTTTTAAATATTCAAATGGCTGATCGGTCGGTGTCAAATAGACGATGGGTGTGCAATTAGCACGTTGTAAAAATAATACAAATTGGCCGACATACGGCGGGTCTAATATAAAACATCCAAATATCGGGTCGTGTTACGCACCTGCTATTAATATTGCGCTTCTCAAACTGTCGAGGTACGACAAAAACGCATGATTTTATGGTGTAGGCTAGCGGCGCGGCCTTTCTTCGCTTCGGTATCACAACATAGTATCATCATCGTCAGCCTATTGCAGTCCACCGCTGGACATAGGCCTCTCCAGTTGTTCGCCACTTAGGGCAAACATCTGGAGGATATACCCATAATCGCCACTCTGGGCAGGCGGGTTAGAGATCGCAGGGCGTAGCTTCTCGCTCTCCGATGACGCTGCTGCCCGTCATCGGCCTGTGGCATTTATTATAGCTACGCCTTGAATTGCGATGGCTATACCGTCACCAGTCGGTTGCCAGCGCCACTTTTGTTATTCGGCAGGATGTACCACGGGCAGGTCAGGTTAGCTTGGAGCGAAAAGATGATAGGCCGCTCCCTTACATCCCAACATAGTATAAGAAAGTCGATTTTCGTGTCTGTCCCAAGGTTTATAAAATATTTAATATTTAAAATGCCGAAGCGAAGCGAAGGCGGATCACTAATTCATAGATAATATAAACCGTCCCTTAGACTGGCTTGATGGCTTATTTGGTAGTGACCTCTGCCTTCTGATCCAAGTGTTGTGGGTTCGATTCCGGCACAGTACAAACATTTGTGTTCATGCACATGTCTGTTTGAATTGGTCTGGGTGTTTTCTATACATAATATGTATTTATTTACAAATAAAAATGTATCTAAGTAAATTTATCAGTTGTCTAGTACCCATAGTACAAGCTTCGGCTTAGTTTGGGGCTAGATGGCGCTAGGTGGCCCAGCGTGACATGTCTTGGGTTATTTATTTATGTCTTGAGTTATAAACAAAATCAAAAGAGTTTTATTTCATACAGTTTGACGAGCGACGACCCACCTCACTAATGTTTGTGTATCTCGAAATGTTTTTACGTGTACCTAATTACGGACCATAAGACAGGTGAAACGGCCACACTTAATGCTTTTCTATTGTTGTGTTATTCTTATTCCTTAGACATTTTAGTTGCTTACTATTTTATCAAGTTTGGGCCCCAGTGTACGTATACTGTAGCACAGCGGTTCTCAATCTTTTTTGGTGACGGAACCCTTTTGGATAGCAAAATACTTGATGGAACCCTACAATAAAACAATGGTTTTTAAGTGTATTTTTTATTAATAAGCATAATTATATGTAACAGTTACTTATTACTTACTTACATAACAAGTATAATAGTGAATCGTGATACACCGCGTCACAATGGTCGACTAGAGAGAGGTGTTTTGATTTTTTTTCTAACTTCTTGCGGAACCCCGACAGGGGTATCGCGGAACCCTAGGGTTCCGCGGAACACACATAGAGTATGGCTGCTGTAGCACATTTGAGTTTCGACATAAGAACGCAGTCTCAAACTAAGATTTTCATTGTAAGGACCAAACGGCGACTGAGCGACCATGTCGCTCAGACACGCAGATCGGAGCCAATTTAGACAAGTTCGTCTCCTGATTCATCCAACTGGAAATCACCGACCTACATAAAACATATAATTTTTATTTTATTGCACAATAATAATAAAGTTCAAAAGGCAAACTTAATGCAGCTTAAGTATTCTCTCAAATGTGAAGCTTATGTGCTGTAAAATTTTATTATTAATTAACATTAAAAATATTTTGTAGATACGATTTTAACTTGTAATAAAATTCTATAACAACTCGTTTAAAGAGCATATTATTATAATTATTTCCGTAACTCAATGTAATAAATTATAAGCCATCTTTAAGTGAAAAGCAAAAATTGTAACAAAGTATAAGTTATAGCAGGGGCTCACTTCAATATCTTCGCAAGGCGGCAATAAATAACTGTAATCTTTTTGCTTCAATAGTCCTATTAAAAGACCCTTTGTCCTATTAAAGGGACTGATTTATTTAAGTTCTTTCTATAGGACAGATCTAGCGCGTAATTTATTTATGTCGCAATACTGTTCAAAGAAAGTTACGGGGCATAATTTTAGATTAGTTTCAGGATGTTTGATAAGCGTAGGATTTGAATCGAGTTCATTGATTTCAAAATGGTAGAATCGATGTATTGTTACCGTTACTTAATAACTACGGAGCTTTCTTTCTTTATCGATCGTCCTACTGCTGGGTAAAGGTCTCCCCACTTTTTTCCACAGATCTCTGTCTAAAGCCAGAGCCTGCCAACCCTTTGATTGGCTACGGAGCTGCTACTTAGTAATTTCTTGACAGAAAAGCCAAGTAAAAATTGTTTTGGTCCAACCTTTTTTATGTATCGGGGAAAATGCATTTTGGGTATGTGGGACTCAGGTTGCCCTGGAAATGGGAGGACGGCGTCCAGCTTCAAGATGAGGAGGCAGAGATTACCCACTAAAATTCCAGGTCCCTTTGTCAAGCGCCTTAGAGGCGGTATCATGGGTCCTAAGATACCCATCATCATCATCAGCTTTCATCAGTCCACTATTACAATACAATATTCGTTAAGTTCCAGTACAATATTCGCCACTTTGATCGGTCCTGGGCTTCTCGCACCCAGCACCCAGCTTGCCAACCTGCTAACTCCTAGGAGACCCATTCTACCTCAACTGGCCTGGAATACGAACCCAGGTCCTGTGCTCCACAACCACTAGACCAACGAAGCATGTTGCGGCAGTTCTAGACCATTCCAGGCCCCGTGACACCACCCTTAAGGTGCTTGACGGAGGGGCCGGGGTGGGGTGCAACAAAGAGAAGCCTCCTCGAGTGGCAAACTGCTACTAATCTCCTTCGGGGGATTGGTAGTAGTGGGTCCTGGCGCACCCTGGGCAACGGCGGGTGGTAATCTCTTAGGAGATTGCCACCCGACGGCTAATTCTCAATGAGGGAGACGAGCTTGCTCGTGGATACGAGCTTGCTCGTCTCGCCTCGGGGCGGACATAGTCCGCAGCTGCGCGACGTGGGCGCGCAGCCTGGTTGGGCCGCATTGGCGGCGTAATAGTGAAGTCGCATAATAAAGGGATGCGTTGGTGCATGGCACCTGTTGGGCTGTTTGGCAGCCGTGGTTTGTCGGCAATGGTCGCAGAGGAAGAGGAGTGCCCTTCGGGAGATCTCGCAGTGTTTCGTTGCTGTCCTCCCTATCTTCTGCGACCCTTGCCGACTTACCCCTTGGAGGAGCCGGTTGACAGCGTCTGTCGGGTCTGCGGACGCTGTCCTGGCCGCGCACTTGTGCGCTTTGTTGGGCCCTTAATGGGCGGAGTAGTATCCCGGACGTGACGGAGGGTGTTGTAGGCCATCGGCCTTCTTCCCGGACGAGACTTGGTGGGCGGCGCATTTCAGCCGCGGCGCGGCGGGTCCGGCGGCTCGGTTCTCGTGACCGTCGGACGGGTCGTTGACCAACCGACCGCGCAACCTGTTACCCTTGCCGTTCTCGGCGAGGGCCAGGGGGTCTACCTTAACCAGTAGGCCCGAGTGGAGCAAACCACAGACCAAACCACCTGTTACCCCTGTTTCGGCGGGGGCCAGGGGGCCTGCCTTTACCGGTAGGCCCAAGTGGAGAAAACCACACTAAAAATCCACCGTGCGGTGGGGATTGCACGCCCGACGGGGTCCAGTGAGGGTTGGTGTGGGGACATCTCCCTTGCCTTGCACGGATCCCGTCCTTGGAGGAGGGCGACGGCTTCTGCCTGAGCCCTAGGCTGCCCCAAGTGGGGGGGCCGGCCGGATCTGCCTAGCAGACAGCGCTGGTGGTGGCGTGGTGTAATGGTTTATACCAAGATCCCACGTCACCATCGCCCAAGGCGCATTGGCGGTGAAGACCGGGGTTTTTTAGTGGGTATTCTCCGTCTCGCTACCATCTAGAGGCGGAGTGAGTCCCACATAACCTGCTGCGTCCCCGAGTAGCAGGTATGCGTAAATGCATTTTCCCCCCGGTGCAACAAAAAAAAAAACAAAAAAAAAAAAAAAAAAAAAAGGGGCCGGGGTTTTTAGTGGGTATTCCCTGCCACCTACCATCCTAAGGCAGGGTGCCGCTCTTCCGTTTTTGAGAGCGGCGTGAGTCCCACATACCCCGTCGTTCCCCCGAACGGCGGGAATGCGCAAAAGCATTTTCCCCGGCTTAAAAAAAAAAAAAGACCAACGAAGCAGCTCAATCAACACACAATTACTTAGTTGTGCCCCTGGAATTGTAGTCTATGAGCGGCGGTAACGGTTTAACATTAAATGGCCCTTTTGCTCGTCTGCCAACTACAGTTATAAAAAATACATAACCATATCAGATGAGCAAGTTTTACATACAACCACTGAGCAGGATATCAATTACATAGTTATTTGATTAATTACTTACAGATGAAGCCGGTAACACAGTGTATCTAATCTAGTATTCTTAAGGCAAGTGGATCTCCCGTTTATAGGGCGAGCAGATTATTTAATTGCCGTGATACGAACCTACTGACCGCCACTGAGACGAGCGGTCGCACAGTGTAAGAAAGTTGTAAGCAAGGTTTAATTTTTGACTGGCTCGGTGGCTCAATTGGTAGTGACCTCTGCCTTTTGAGCTAAGGGTCGTGGGTTCGATCCCCACACATTACAAACATTTGTGTGCATGAACATGTCTGTTTGTATTGGTCTGGGTGTTTTCTATGTATAATATGTATTTATTTACAAAAAAAATGTATCTAAGTAAGTTTATCAGTTGTCTAGTACCCATAGTACAAGCTTCGGCTTAGTTTGGGGCTAGATGGCGCTGTGTGGCCCAGCGTGGCATGTCTTGGGTTATTTATTTGTTTATTTATAATTTTTGTGCAGTTGATAGCTTACCTCACCTCTTTTTTTACAAGCTTTTATTTAACTTGCCTTGCCTGGTGTATGCGTACAGACGTTCCAGACGAATATAAAAAAAGCTTACCCGAGAAAAAGGGACTTGACAAACAGACGAACGGATTGACGTTGATCCTATGAAGCTTCCGTGTGTTCCTTTTCAGATACGAAACGCTAAGTGATCCTAAATATAAGCTCGAAAAAATTCTATTAAATCTCGAATAATTTCTTCGATTTTTTCTTTTGATGTACGGAATCGAATTGAGCCGCCCGTCCGAGGAAAGACCTCCACCCTATAGAATACCGCAGTCAAATGACCTCTGGGTCGTGTTTCTGCCGGTGAGTTTCCGGAGCTCGTGGGGGGGGGGGGGGGGGGGTAGGGTTGGGCCGGCATGGCGGTGGTAACTGACAGGTAACTGACCAGTTACTTGCCCGTTGTCATAGCGACTTGGGCTTCTTTTTCGCTTTCCATTAGGCGCAGGGAAGCTATTATGTCGAGCCACTATAAAAAGAAAGTTCTCTCACTGGTGCCAAATGCGCTGTACTAGAGACACGTATAACGGACGCCTCACGGAACATTATTCGATTTGTGTTTACCGTACTTTAGTAGCTCGGTGATATTGGGTAAAGGCCGTTGGGATTCCGAATAAACTAACACGAGTATAGCGATTAACTAGTGATCCGCCCTCGCTTCGCTTAGAGTATTTCGTTCAGGTTACATTGCTGGCGTTTTAGTAATGATCCATAAGCTGTTCTAGCAATAAATATAGCATATAGCATGTGTTTTTTAGGGAGAATAGATAGATAGATATTCTTTATTTGTACACCAAACAGATTACTTAAAGCTAGGTACAATGACAACTCGACGTACAAATAAGGCGGCCTTATCGCTTTCAGCGATCTCTTCCAGACAACCTTTGGGAAGAGGATAGTTGGAAGAAGGGGTAAGGTGTCAATTGAGAATATAGTTTTTCAAAGTTGAACTAATTATTTAAATTGGCTTACTAGACTAGAGTGTAGATGTAAAATGTCTGTAGTTGAAGGATGTTTGTCGACCGACCGGGAATCGAACACAGAATCATTGTATCGGAGAATGCTCTAACCATAGTAACCATTGCGACCGACATCGAGGTCAGCTTATAGAGGCAAGTATAAATTAGTAACTTTTTTTGTTCTTTGCGACCAGATCTCTTCGTATATCACAAAGTAGGTAGGTAATTACTTTTTTCATTGTGAAACAAGAGGAAAATTTATGAAGGAATGTAGCGAATACCATTTCATTCTAAAAGGCTGTGTACGTTATTGTCTTGATCATCATTTACAAACAGGTTTTTTTTCCTATATATTTTATTTGCCTATAATTATGGAAATTAAAAAAACAATCGAAAATAGTAGAGAAATAAATTTATCATACGAACATCATCTGTGGACCCTTACACTTACTTACATAGTCTCCAGCCCGCATAACTTAATACTTTTAACTTTTTAATAGCACCTTTATCAATCGTTATCATAGACACGACCATTACGCGACCGCAAGATAACGCGCCAAAACAAAACACGTCTGAGAAAAAAAAACATCCCCAAAAGTAACTCAACGTTCCGCCTTCACAATGACATCTCCCCTCTCGCTCGCACAACCGGTGCATTTCCGCGCGGAAGCGAGACGCAAGAGTCATGTGGCAAACGTCAGGCCCCAGGTGAGTTCGAATTTTGAAATTATTCGAACGCGAGCTTTGCGCGGGAAAGCACGTGGTTCGGCATTTCGATATTCGAACATCGAATAAACTTTTTTATTTTTAATTGTGAATTTTAAAGTGGACAGTGACATACGAATCTGCACATGGATATTGGAATTTTCGTGGAAAATGTTGTGTGTTGTGAAAATATATTTGAAACTGACTGGTGAAGCTTTGTGCAATAAATAGGGATTTCTTTTCTTAAGGAGCAAAGGAACGGTGAGTCGGGATGCCTCGTGTGATGTATAGAAATACTGACAAATGTGTGGAATTGTATGGGATGCCCCTTTCGAATGGTTAATTTTGTTGGCGAGTTTCACTTCCCATAGAATTCTGGACAGATTTTATGTGATAAGTTTCGTCTTCCTTACAAATGTGTAAGCGTTGAATTTTTTTTTAATTATTTAATACATTTTTCTATTTTTCCTACTGTAGGTTAACCTATGAAAAATTGCTTTTTTTAATTTGCGATTTATGAAAATAAGTCCTCAATAGTTATGAAATAATGCCATAATATTTTATTTACCTACATTATACATATGCCAAAATAAACAGAGCTTATTTCACAAATATCACTATTTTGCTAACGAAATAGTTTCGTACAATCCACAAAAATAAAATTGTATGTATAGTTATTATTAAAACAATACATTCATTGGCAAGGGCATTACAAAATTGTATTACTGAATGTATATTTAATAATATTTATGTAAATACCGTCATTGTATTATTGTAAGTAAACTATAGACATACATTTTGTACCTAATTAAACATTGACAGCAGAAAGCTTTCAAAGCTGCCTTCCCGGTGTGAGTTTCCGTTACGGGTAACGAATTCTGTCGCTTTACTTTTATATATAAACTTATACATAGAACAGAAACACTACATATAGAATAATATAGGTCCTTACTAGGGTCCTTTCACTATTCTTAATAATAAATATCCAGAAGTTAAATATACTTACTAAGTTCTCTACTTTTTAATACGATAGGTATTTGTTGCTAAATAAGTTAGCACAATAAGTCTTCCTTCTGTCTGTATGTTTTCAAATCAACTTTTGGTTGACGAATAAATATCCAAAAATTAAATAGTATACTCATTATTATATTAGTTCTCTACTTTTAATAACGATAGGTATTTATCTTATTTAGCACAATAAGTCTTCCTTCTGTCTGTATGTTTTCAAATCAACTTTCTAGCAAACTCATTTTTGCACTCAATATAGTATGCGAAACTGAGTTCGTCTTTTAATGCACAATAAAGATTAATTAAATAAATAAGTGTGTATGGGATGTAAGGAAGCGACTTATCATCTTTCCGTTCCAAACCACCCTCAGCCGCCCGTGGTGCATCCTGCCGAATAGCGAACGAGGCTCTAGCAACCGACTGGTGATATAACCATCATGATAGAAGGCGTAGCTAAGTACCACAGGCCGATGACGGGCAGCAGAATCACCGGTGTGAGAAGCTACAGAATAGCTAGGAGAATTTCAAATGTTTGTCCAAATTGGAGCTGGGACTGGAAAAATAATGAGATTTCCATTGCAAATTACTTTTTGTATTTGTACAAAACGACGTTCACGACTGTGTGAAATAAGCATTTAGATACTGTATCTTTGTGACTTAACTGCTTATAACTAAACTCAATTACGTATTAATTTATACAAACCTCACATACATGACGCATAAAAACTTGTAATAAATTACTGATCAATGGCCGATTTGAACTGCGGTTGTTGGTTTAAAAAATGTCTGTATAATATTGACTTTTAATAACCTACAGCCCCTTGTAAACCATTTTGGTAACGTCACCAAAAAAATTGCAAATTATTTTTTTTTATCAAATTTCGGGACTCTTAAGTAGAGTCTGTAAGGTACTTAATCAACGTTTTTGAGAATAAACCTGATAGTAAAAGTCATATTAATATCTAATAGCAACTTTTTACAACTGGTTCGAATCAATCAAGTCGTACTTATGTACGAATCCCAAGGGCTAAAATCTTTTAGAAGTGAGATGATTTCTGATTTATATATCAGGATGAGTTCAGGTACCCAATTTTTATAAATGATTAATTTTATAGACATAATATTTTATTGTTAAGCCGGCATACCAATTTTTTATTTCTGATCATAAAATTACGTACTGATTTTTAAGCAAATCGCCGTTATTTGACGGTTGTGTGAAATCAAAACCAGACATTAGAATTAATTTAGAAAACTGTTACAACTGTAGTTAACTGTTAAACGTGTCTAATTATGAAGTGAAAATGAAAAGAGCAAATTAGAAAGGAAAGTATATAATTTAACTACGTGCAGAACTTTGATTGAAACTACTACAAAAAATCAAGGCCAAATGCTATGGCAATGATATCCATTAATTTTGTACAAGAAACCCAAGCATCTTAGGAGAATGGAGAACCTCAGTCTGTTTTGGGCTTCCTGATTTCTGAGTTTAATTAATTTAATTTACAACATACTTATTGTAATATGAAAGATTTGCATTTGTGTGTGTGTGTATGTTTGATATGATTGAAGTCAAAAACTAAAGTGTCGATTTAAAAATAAATCACCATTACAAAATTAGATATCTATATATATCTAGCTTATCCGACAACCCTGACAACGAGGTCAACTTACTCTGGTCCCAATTATCGCATATTTCCATAAAAAGGAGAAACATTGAAAACAAATGTCTAGCTAGGTATTTGTTACTCTGAAGAATGGAGCCAAATGATAAAAAGTACGAGTTATGAGCGTTTTTCTATTCATAAATTCGACTGTCAACCAAAAATAGAGAAAAACTTTTTTAACAAATAACATGATCACAGAATCAACTCATATTGCCGACGCTACCCTCCATCGCACTTCCTTGCACTTGAAAAGTCATCGGAATCGCGAAACCTCTAAGTGCTCACGCGCTCTTGAGCACCTAAATAAGACAATGGATCACAACAACCACTCTCACGCACACAATATCGCCCCAAAGGGTCAGTTATGCCCTTAATTAATGCGGGACAGAGACGGAAATGCTTAGCGGTAGGGATGTTGCGTTAATCAAAAATTAATGTTTAGGGTAAATTTATAGATAGTAGACAGATATATAATATTTTATTGACAAAAAAAATTACAAACTAATGTAGTAGAATTTATGCGAACTTATCGCTAGAAGCGATCTCTTTCAGAGAATCTTCAGGTATAGGAAATTAATTTTACTTAATACAATAAAAACGAATTCATTTGTTATTTTAACTTTTAAGCTTTCGCGTTGCATAATATAATAATATATAACTAGCGGGATTTAACGCGCATACCTTTTTTAAAAACCCGACGTTTCGGCCGTGTTACAACGACCGTGGTCACGGGAAGTACTGGTGCAGCGATGTTACTCCGTCTGCGCGGCAGAATATTTTTCTACCCGCACATTTTTGTTTCTCCAACCACCATCACAACACACGCGACATTTTGTCCAGATATTGGAAGACCTCACATTGGAACCTGGAGAAGTAATGGTGAGCTTTGACGTCGAGTCGTTGTTTACCAAGGTTCCAATTAAGGAATGTTTGGATGTCGTGAAAGACAGGTTGTGTGACAGCGAGATGCCGTTAAATTATATTGACCTGCTTGAAAACTGTCTGGACGGGAACTACTTCCTTTTTCAGGGCCAATATTACCTCCAGATAGATGGCGTCGCAATGGGAAGTCCTGTAGCCCCTGTACTTGCCAATCTCTGGATGGAATATTTTGAGCAAAAAGCCTTGGTCCAAGGTCCGAAGATCATCAAGCTTTGGAAGAGGTATGTGGATGATGTCTTCAGCATAGTAAAAGGAGGTGAAAAAGAAGTGGGTCAATATATTGAACATCTCAACTCCATCCATCCAAACATCAGATTCACGTACGAGATGGAAAAGGATAGATCGCTGTCATTTCTGGATATAAAAATCACGGTAAGGCCTGACGGGTCTTTGTCTCGCTGTGTATATCGGAAACCCACCCACACGGACAGATACTTACACGCTACGTCGCATCATCATCCGAGGCACCTGCAATCCGTTGTGACATCACTCACGAATAGAGCCCATGACCTCTGTGACCCTGAACACCTGGAGCGTGAGCTTGACCATGTTCAGGAGGTACTCAAAAGCAACGGATACCAGGTGAACCGATGCGGGAAGAAACCGAAGGTGAAACCTAAGCATCTGGAGGTAAGCAGACAACCAGCTTACTTGCCTTATATTAAAGGAGTGACAGACAAGATTGGGACATTGCTTAGAGGTCTGTCTATACCTACGATATTTAAACCAGGCACGAAGATCAGCGGTATGGTGGGCAGTCCTAAGGATGTCTTGCCATTAGATACTCCAGGTGTTTATAAGGTGGATTGCAGCTGTGGTAGTTCCTACATAGGCCAAACGAAGCGGACTATTGCTGAAAGGGTCAAAGAACATATTGCAGCTGTTAAAAACCGTCAAACCACCAAATCAGCCATAGCAGAACATCTGCTGGAATCGGGTACCAATCACTGGATTGAGTTTTACCGGACACAAATACTGTCATCCGAACGTCATCACCATTCGAGACTTGTACGTGAGGCGGTTGAAATAAAGAAACACCCAAATAATTTCAATCGTGAGGACGGTTTAAAGTTGTCTACAACATGGAATCCAGTGATTGCAAAAACACTCCCCCTTTTTAGTGCGAAGTCGGTTAATTCTCGTATGAATGTGGACACTGTTAGTGTGATTTGTGATGGTGGTTGGAGAAACAAAAATGTGCGGGTAGAAAAATATTCTGCCGCGCAGACGGAGTAACATCGCTGCACCAGTACTTCCCGTGACCACGGTCGTTGTAACACGGCCGAAACGTCGGGTTTTTAAAAAAGGTATGCGCGTTAAATCCCGCTAGTTATATATTATCATTTGTTATTTATCTAAAAATCAGATATTTCAAGACAATTTTACAGCTTAATACGAGTATTACCTATGTGGATTTGATATGTTCAAATTGTTCAAGAAGGGACAAGGTCCAAGATAAAAGTAATCAATGAAATATCGCATGTACCCTGATTATCTTCTATTTCCTGTAACAATATCAGATTCATGTTTTTAATAATTATATTTTAAAAGCAAAAACCTATATATGTATATGTATTGATATTTTTCAATTAATTAATTTTCAAATTCAAATCCCGTGCTACAGCCCTACACATTTGCGCGCGAAAGAGACCCTGAATACAGATTATAACACACCCTTTATAACCATCGGACCGTGTGCGAAGTTTTTGCGATTTCAAACCTCTTTTTTTAGCCTGTGAGAATGCTTTCACAGTCTAGTGCATACCGTTTATTTTTTTTTTAAGTTAGACGAAGGAATATCACGCTATCCTTGCTGTGGGAAGGATTAAAGTCCCAAGTAGAAAATTAAACGTATATGAAATTTATGATCATTTATTTAAAATTAACTACTTTCAATTGAACATTTTCCATAAAAACTATTAATAAAGGGACTCATACTTATGTACATAGTGAATTACATAAGAAATGTCGCTTTTAAGTTTCACTAAGAAAAGGTTTAGTAGTTTAAAAGCTTAAAACGAATTTGTTTTCATTGTTAATATAGAATGTGTTCTATATTAACAATGAAAACAGAGTAATAGCTATAAATAGGTACGTTTGCTCTGAGTGGCGATTATGGGTAAAGTCTCCAGATGTTTGCTCAAAGTGGCAAACAACTGAGGAGGCCTATGTCCAGCAGTGGACGCAATAAGCCTATGATGATAATGATCAGATATAAGTGCGAAAATCCAAACATATTAAGCAACGATACGAGTACCTAGCCGATATTTTAAATTTCGCAAATTAATTATGCAATCTTTATTCAAATAAGTGGTTGTGAGCAATAAAACCATCCCTCTGTCTCAAAGTCACACAACAAACAAATATTAATTTCCTACTTATAATTCTTTTCACCCTTGCCTTTTCGAAATTAAAAAGACAACCTCTTGTCTATGCTTCGTTCATAAAAACTTCAAAAACAAATCGTAAGTGTCCTAAACAATGGTGTCCTGAGATGCAAGCAATTTAAAAAGACTTTGGACCTTACCACAAAGAAATAAGAATTATATTTTTTTGTATCAGATTGTGTACTTCCTTGCTTGAACCGAATCGTAAAAAGTTATTATTGTTATTTTAATTTATTTGTTCAGTCATAAATGAGGAGCGCGCATTTAATTATCAGATCTGAAGGGTGTCGGATAAAGCTAGACGAGAAAGACATCTTGTAAATATGGCAGTATAATTTTATATTATTGAAGAATATTATTTAATTTTTAACTAGAGGACCGAGTACTTAGTATCGCCATTTTTTTAACTAAAATATTTTCTGTCATTTTCTTAGAACTGAAACCTTATCCTAACAATAACGAATACATAAAAACAATATTAATCCAATTAGTAGTTAGAAAATTACACACGTATGAGCGTACACACTACATCTATACATAGTATAAGAGTCAAACGACCAACGCAACGTCGATCTTCTCTTACGTGAAATAATGTCCACGAACATTCACCCATAACTGTACCCGGCCTTCATGCCGGGTACCCGTGGGTCGTCATCGATGTTGCCGGTAGGCGGCGGCGCGACTCCTTATTATCGTAATAACTACGCTTACCTTGTCCATTCCAACGTTTCTATGCAATCCTTTCTCACACTCTTTACCATTCCACCATTTCCAATTCCAATGGTCCTTTCTCATTGCTGTTCTGTCTTCTTCCTTTGTCTTTTTCCAGTGATTCTTTCTCCTCCATCCATCCGTACGTCGATCCTTTTCTTCCCTCTCCATTTTTCTAGTGCTCTCTCGCGCCAATCCTCCGCAGCGGCCGGGGGCCGAAACTCTCCACGCCAATAAACACTCATTGGCAGTCGTAAATAACTTTTAGTAACTTATAGTTCATAAACTTACTATACCGGCTAAAAGATTTAGCCGGTATTTATTACTTTTGATAAATTAAATTATGAAATGTTGTTTACATACTACTTTCAATGTTTTTGTGTCCGCAATTTTATTTGGAATCTCTGTTTGCGCCATCATAATCACGACTCGTAATGCATTCACGAGCTCTTAACGCGATGTCGTCTAATATAGGTGTTTATTTATATAATTAGTTAATTTTAATAATGTTTTAACATGACCCTTTGTTACGGTTACTTTCATAACATTATAAGTACTGTATTGACAACAGCTGTGACGCGCGCGTATGAGTGGCCCGCACTCGTACGCGACTTGTAACTTATTTAGCGACTTTTAAGCGATAATGTTTTCTAATAGAATTTAGAGATCGCCTGATTAGGTTTGTTAACAATTCCTTAATTTATTATAACGTGCTATCTTATGTTCGTTTATGGTGAGATAGCGCTACTTATGCAAGGGACCGGATATGCTTCCTTACAATAGGTATAATAAATCTGGGCAGATTATAATATACTTTTCTTTCATCACGCTACGATCTATAGGAGCAGAGCAGTCATGGGAAATTTTGGGAAAACGGGAGAAGTTACTCTATTTTTTAAGCTTCCGTCGCGCTTATTGATTCAGCCATTTCACGCAGACAAAGTCGCAGGCACAGCTTGTTTATTATAAGCCTTTATGCGTTTACGCATTAATTCCAATTTTAGATAGATAGAGCTTTATTGTACTTACTTATGTATTTTCGATTAATATGTTCCAAATCCGCAATAGATTAAAAAACTTTTGAAGATTTTTTTATTATTTTAACAAATAAGTAATGTTTGAAAGGTTTTTTTTAATATTTTGATTATTACCTATTTATTAACTAACTTTCCAACATGACTGGTTGACTAAGCAACTTTTTTACTCAACAAAAAAACGTCACCAGTTCTCACGGAACCCTCACTAAATGACGTCGAACAAGTGAAAAAAAATGTAACAATAACATAATGTACGAAATTGTAACGTAGCCAAGGGGTAAACGGAATTGAGTTACACGAATTAATCAATTGGAAGATTAAATTTAACCCTCAGTTAATCGATTGGAGCGATCGCGAGAAGTGAATCCGAAATCGATTTCGCGATGGACGGTTGTAATTTTAGTAACTGTATTAAATGATTTAAGCTGGGATATTTTAATTAATAACGAGACGAACACGCTTTTGATGGTGAGCCATGACAGTCGCAATGTTAAACAACAATTCGTTTTTTTTTATAAGTAAGTAGTAGCACTTATTTATTGCCATCTATTTTTGAATAAGCTAAAAGACGGATTAATTACAATTTTTAGCCATAATAGCCTACTAATGTTTCGAATTTTTACTATTATCGCCCCATACCTATAGATAGTAGTACCTACATCAACTGCATTCAGATATCCCATAAATATAAGTAAACTTGATGCTTAACTTAACTAGTAGTAGATATGTATGTAATTCACAGGCCTTATTAGATATTAGAATGTGGTAATACCAAATTATCACATGTCCTGTGAACATTCGAGTTTTCGTAATAACTGGTCATAATTAGAGCAGAATCAATAGTAGTACGGGAGCCGACTGCATGACTCTTGCCATCAGTTGTGTTTGTGAACCTTTTTAACCAAAACGGAATGGAGGTAATTTTCATGGGCGCAATTATTTAAATTAAATTAATTTATTTTATATAAGTACACATAACGTTGTAAAAACAATAATTAACCATTTACTAACAATATTTTTTAAACATAACTGATGGTAAAAGCCAACAGTCAGTTGTTTTCGAAAATAATAAAATAAAAGTTTATTTCCAAATCACTTACAATGTGGCTTTTCCTATAACTGCCACACTAGGCTATGCTTGTACAAGAAACTAGAAATAGAACAAATGTTGGCTGAATGTACCTAATCAGCCAGAACTTACCTTATCACATCACAAAAATATTGACTAAGTGATATATAATATCTACACTAATATTATAAAGAGGAAAACTTTGTTTGTTTGGTTGTAATGAATAGGCTCAAAAACTACTGGACCGTTTTTAAAAATTCTTTCACCATTCGAAAGCTACATTATCCACGAGTAACATAGGCACAATTTTATTTTGGAAAAAAATAGGGTTCCTTAAAAACTTTACGCGGACGAAGTCGCGGGCGGAAAGCTAGTATATATATATAAAGACTTTGTCATGAATTTTATTGCGCAGTCGAATCTTGGACTATAAAAGGCCCGTTTACTATCGGCTACTAATTGTCAGGAGAGTATACTTGCTTCAATCTGATACTAATTGGCAAATCATTTTAATAATTTGAAGTTTATACTTTGTAGCTAATTAAGTACGTTTTAGCCTAGTTTAAGACGTACCTTGAAGTTCACCCTAGAAGTCATAGCTATTTTGGCCAGGACGAGAACTAGAAATAGTCGTTGTAGGTACGAATAGATAATTTGGCAATCACAACTATCAACCTACTACATATTATGCCTATATAGTAAATAAAATATCCACTACTAGACGAATAAAATCTTTCTAAAATCTTTATACCACTTTTAAAAAGAGGCGAGTCGAATATAATCAGTTACAATATAAAATGTTACACTTCCGAAATAAATCATTAATACAAATTATCTACACTTCAATTATAACTAGGTAACAGTAAAATTCTACGATAAATCTCATTCGACAATAAACCTTATAACATTGACTTAAGAATCAAAAGCATCATCTACATTTGTACTAGAAATAATAAATCAACATTCAACTACATACTAAATTCAATTAAAAATTTACCAAACTTACTGCTATTTCCGTCTCTCTCCCACTTAGGCAGTTTGTATTAGGGCGTCTCTCTCCCACATGGTTAGCCAGGTGCTCATAAATCAGTATGTTTGGCCTCTGACCTCCGGGGTCTGAGGATTATGGGATTTAGTTCCCATGCCCATGGGTCGGCAACTTGGTTACGTCTTACTAATGTTTGGGGTTCGTTTATATGGGTTATCTATAAACCAAGACAGTATACGTAAGTATGTATGTGGTAGCTATGGGTAAAGTGGAAACCAAGGCAGAACACGTATGTATGAGTTTCTGGTAGCTAGTGTCATTACTGGGTGTGGAGTCTGGGGATTCTGGGAGATGTAAAGTCACAAACGTATGAGTTTCTGGTAGCTAGTGCCATTACTGGGTGTAGAGTCTGGGAATTTTGGGAAATGTGGAGTCACAAACGTATGAGTTCCTGGTAGCTAGTGTCATTACTGTGTATAGAGTCTGGGTATTCTGAGGGATGTAGAGTCTTAGTGATTACAAAAGAAAGTTCTGTTTAAGCCCACGTGGTTAGTATGTTTAAAATGAAGTAAAGCGTGACGTCAGCCCATTTTATCATAATAGCAACTATGCTATTATGATAAAATGGGCTATATGACTACATAGCACAGCCTTCCGTCGCTGATGGAATGTGAAAGAGAGACTCAATTCGCTGTGGCAAACTTTAAGTTACCAATCGTTCACTTGTGTGACACCACCATGTTGCCAGTCGATCCCGACGTCTTGTAAATTTTGCTCAATATAATAAAATTTTCACATATTTTTTTCTAAGTCAAGGATACATACTAAAGAAGAACCTAAAAAGAAAATATAAAAGGAATATCAGAACACTTAAAATGTCCATGCTAAAGACTAAAAAAATATTAGAAACGAGCGAAGCCGCATATAAAGCTAGTTAAATAAAAGAACCACCTTTTTGCTACAACAATGAGTTCGCATTTTGCCGCGAACCTATGAATATTAATACTTATTGTGTATTTTCTACCTGTCGCAACATTTATCAACTTTTTACAAGCACTTAACAAAATGCAGTAAATGTCTGCCCACGCGATCCCACATTTTCCCAAGACGACGTGAATTCCAAAATGTTCAAACAAACACCATTTGAACTTTATTAAAAAAAACTGAAGGAATTTTTACCATTCATAGACATTTTACTTGTAAGGCGCAACATAAACATAGACACGAGGGATGTGGACAAATACAGTCGCAATAAATTCAAAAATACCATTTAATAAAAGTGGACTGGACATCTTAATTATATCGGAGTTGGTGTGTGTTGAACATTCAGTCAATTGTCTAGCAAGATAGGCGCCGTCGCATTTCCCTAAAGCCATACATATTTTGTATTGTATGTTGCTTGTATTTAGCTCATGACAGTCGTATGATTCAAAAGATAGAAGTTTAATAATTTGATAGTCCTGTACTTCTGTCTATTCCGGCCCTTAAAATAATTTGGCTCAAGTACGAATGTGTTTATCTGTCGGTTTCGTAGTTTTGTACGTTCGCGTAGAGCCTAAATGGGTTACCGTCCTCGTCCAAAAGTTAATATCAAAAATAAACATTGACACATCAATAACTGTCATTCGCAGGTCCTCAGGTAACCGTTGAAAGTGAAACTGGTTCTACAAAGAAACCCTTTTTCACAAACGCCGCCATTTCAGAAAAGTCACGCTTCAAAACGTGTTCCCATTTCAAAAAAGTTCCATTTTTAAAGTCGACAATAGAGTATGGAGTATATTTTTTTTTTGCAAAAGAAGGCAGAGGAATAACGGTGTGCAGCCAGGCATTGTTGTTCGCTATATCGGCTTTCAGAGGGGAGATTCGCACTTTCTTTACGTAGAAAAAAAAACGCGGCTATTTCATTTTATGTCGTAGGTTAACTATCGGAAGAGGTTATAAATTTATACTGCTATATTATTAAGTAGCTAGAGATAATCTTTTCAATTACAAGTTGCGTCATTGGAGAGGCCATAGCCACATTTGATGGCGCAAGTAGACACTCAATAAAGTTTTTTCTAGTAAGATGCGTGCTTGATGCGTATTTACAAAAGGGGTTTAGAAGTTTATGAGGCTGATTTCAATTGTTTTTAGTTTTAGTGTGACATTTTTATGAGATAGCAGCAAAGTGCGGACTTTTATTGACCCTGATAAAATAATTGGAGAATATAAGCGACATTTTTGTGTAGAAACAAAATATTTGGAATGAAAACAATGCGCATGATTTTTAATGCTCATTTAAAGCTCTAACCTCTCTACATAGTACAATGATGTTGCGATGAATGAATAAACCTACAAATTGACCATTTTTAATTATGTATATTATTTATTTTGCGTAATTATTTTATTACTTAATATGCCATTTAAAAATAAACGTTAAAACTTATCAGATACATCGCATTGACATAATATTGCAACTACAATTAGTATCATCATTATCATCAGCCTCTCACAGTCCACTGCTGGACATAGGCCTGTCCAATTATTTACGTTGGTATTATTCTATATTCTAGTCCATCTCGTGTAGTATGTACCTATCTTTCGACATATCTCTTCCCATACTAACTTACATAAGCTTATTACATAAAAACACCAAAGCTGGTTAAGTTCAAGACCCGATGACACCACAATACCAACTCCTTACCCCAAAGAATTACGGAACAGAATTATTTCTCAATACGCAATCAAATATATTGAGCACGCCCCTCGGCATCGCCCGTAAATTCCCACCGGGGCGATTGTTGTCAAAAATAAATCATACCATTTACATTCCTTTGCGTTAAAAAAAAAACTAGATCGGAACTTTTTTAAACCGTCGAACGGAACAGCTGTGGCTGCGACCTTACAGAGTGCATCACTATTGTCAAATTTCGCACACTTCCTCAAACAATGACAGGCCACAGACAATGCTATTCCAGCATCTTGCTCCATATTACATGACAATGATGTTATTATTCCAATTTCGTTAAGGCGAATCTGATGGCGATTGTTGTTGGTACAATGGGGTCGCAAGGGTCTTAACGACATCTGTCAGGTATTACTGACTGAACTAAATTAAGAGAGGATTGAGTTACGGGAAAAAAAGGCTTTGTGGTTCACCGTGGAACCTGGAAAGAAAGAGTTTGTAAAAGGAATTGTTATCAATTTTAATTGAATTAATTTGTACGCAAAAATTGAGGCAAAGACAAACAATTTTAAACTGCCTAAGTATAGCAACAAGTCATCTCATCCCGGGGGTGTTGTAGACGACTGAGGGATATCAGGAAACGGGCAGGAGCGTTTATTTGGGTATAAATAAAACCTGCGGTCACCAACCTCGCCTGCCTAGCATGTTGACTAAGGCAAATCCCCCCAAAATGACTATTATCATAGGGGGAGGCCTATGTCCAGCAGTGGATGTTAGCAAGCTCTTGAAGGTAGACTAATCAGGTAGAAGAATATCACATCAAAACTAGCAGATACGCATTTCTTGAATTCTACATTTTATGGACACTGGTGAGTAGGGTTTCCGGAGCTCGTGGGGGGTTAGGATTGTGCCGGCATGGCGGTGGCAACTGACAGGTAACTGACCAGTTACTTGCCCGTTGTCACAGCGACTTGGGCATCTCTTTCGCTTTCCATCGGGCGTAGGGAAGCCATTATGTCGAGCTACTATAAAATAAAAAAGAACACTCAAAAAAAAGTAAATTGGTAAATATTTTTGTTCGAAAATGAATGTTGTCAATCAATTATTCGAAAATGAATTTTGCCTAGAGCCAAACTATGTCTGATCGTTTTTAACTATTACAATATTGGCTACGATACTTTCAAATCTGTAAACATAGGTTCATAATTTAATTGAAAAGTTTAGAATATTCCAGAATTATCCCGCAATGCTTAACCAGTGAAAATAAAACAATACTCTCACGCTAATTACGTATTTACAAAGCTATTTGGAATTAATTAACGAAGCTTACCCGTAAATAATTTTACGGCTAACGATCATAAGGCCGAATGTCTTTCGGGCAGCATTCCCTGGCCATAATAACACGACCTTGTTAATAAGTTAAACCACAAAGGTTTTACAAAAACATCCTGGCCACTGTAGCGTGGCGGTCTTTAAAAAGTTAATGTTTCTTCCTCTGTGGCCAATGTACTAAGTATGAACGGTGTCATTAAAGAAGAAAAAAGTTAATATTTATCATTGAGGATGTTAAATATATCGGTGAACATACATAAAAAAAATAAAAATATTATACATACAGACGAATTGAGAACCTCCTCCTTTTTTCAAAGTCGGTTAAAAAATAAAGAAACGTTTTTTTACCTGAAATTGTTGAGTTTTACCTCACATGAAACATCCCTGTTAGAAAAGTAACGACCACAGATTTGAAACTAATACAATATCCCCATACCACTGTTGACGATTCGGCGTCCGCTACGCAATGCCATATGGTGAGATCATAGATAGATAAAATTATAATTTATAATAGAATCGTCGCAATATGTCGGCCGGGGGTGGTTGCACTGTGCGTTGGTGTAAACAGAACTTATGGACACAAATTGAAATGGCCTGGGGTAATCGCTGTTAAATTTTTGACCGTTCGTTTCGTTTTACTGTTCTAAAATTTTTAATGTGTATTTATAAATTTTATACGTGATTTGGAGACCAATAAGTGAGATTACGACGCGGATCGGGAACCATCTGAAGGTTACGATGTGAATTCCCAATAAAGTTCATTTTTTAAACCGACATCATTTAGGAAATAAACTTTTCTAAATCTAAATCTAGTGTTCTTGGAGACACTTCAGACACTAACTACTCATATAAATGAGTCACAATAATCAGAAAAACATATTGTTATATTATCATAACAATCAGTAAATTACAATAAATAATCAGTAAATCATTATTGTTATGATATGATTATGTTATGAATTTATGATAGACAACAATAATTATGATTTACTGGATATTGTGATTTGTTACACAGTCAGTTTTAAATTTTATTTTCCCCCAGGGAAACTGTCAGTAAAATCTATTATAACTTTTTTTTAAAATAGATTTGAAATCTCGATCGAACTACCTTAACACAACAACTGTTACCAGACTTTCATTCCGATCATCTCCATTAAATAGAATTGGCATCAAAAGGCCAACAATGCATAAGGTCAATAGCCACGCACTAATTGGTGCACAATTAGGAGCAGTTACGAGGCGCCTGCGCCCGCGCACGACAGCTGCGCAGGCGCGGGAGACGCCACTTGACATGGGAATTACGTAAGTGGTGGCAAGTTGGACGCGTTTTTTTTATTTTAGTAGAGTAAAGCAAGATGACAAAGTGTCCACAATATTCGACTTCAAATGTAATAATGACAGTGAAAGCTTAAATAGATTCCTTACGCCGCGCTTTATTACATCAGACTTCAAAAAAAGTAGGGGATCTCAATTTGACTGTTATTTTTTTGTTTGTATGTTACAACATATATAATTTCCGAGAATTGTGAATCGATTTGAAAAATTCTTTTTTTTTGCTCGAAAGAGTGTACTTCCTAGTTGGTCCCATTGATAGTCATTATATAGAAGTCGGTTCTTTTTTTACTAAAAATACATTTAAATAAACTATAAAAAGCGGACAGCGAAGTCTTAGTAATAGGGTTCCGTTTTGACCCTTTGGGCGTGGAACTCTCAAAATGTTTCTGCAAATGACATTCTCGTGCACACATTGCATCATTGCACTGTCATTACAGACGTGTTACATATTGCCAACTGATGCAATTAGGGATTCATAATCACTAATTAGTAAGTACATTGGCCACCGGTGGTCGGAGGCGCAGGTGCCCGACTCGTGCTACTTCGACACATGTGCAGATGCACTTATTTGCATCTGCTTTGATGTAGTCATGTGTAAATAATGATCTACACTGTTAAGTTTGTAAAATAAATTGTTTTTCAATTCATAATCGACTATAAAAAAATAAGTCGGGTTTTCCTCCCTGACGCTATAACTCCAGAACGCACGAACCGATTTCCACGGTTTTGCATTCGTTAGAAAGGTCTCGGGCTCCGTGAGGTTTATAGCAAAGAAAATTAAGGAAAAAAAATTTACAGCCATCTGGTGGCGAAACGGAGTTCGCTAGTAGTGTAATAAAAATAATGAGATAGATATCTACCTACTGTAATCTCGCGCATACAATGTTTTCCCTTAACATAATTTAATATAAGTAATTTAATATAATAAAAAAATAAAAGGATATTATAAAATACAAGACTTCCTAGACGATAATATTACATGGACATAATGAGCTGCTCGCCTGCACTTAACAAATATTGTATTAATGTATGACATCAACAGTATGATGATTATGTATATTTTTGAAAAAAGCCAAAATTGATGAGTTTCTTGCGGCACTTCTTCTCATCAGGCCTCATCCTTATCACGTCGAAGTGCTAGTAGGGAAAAAAAAAGTTTGACGTGCAAAAGAATTTACTTGTAAATCTACTTGCAGAAATAAATTATTTTATTTATTTTATTTTATTTTATAATAATAAATAAGGTAAACCTACCATAACCAATTATAGAAGTCAGTCAGTTCCAGAACAAGACAATCTGTAGTATTTAGGCAGTTAACATTACCCACTTCCAAACTTTTACATAAAGCATTAATATTTAAGTATACCTATCAACATTTTAAAGAAAAAATTAAAGGACTTACATCTGACATAGATTAATTCAATCATCGTTTTTGGTACATACGATATCTCTTTTCTCAATATTCTAATTACTATTTAAATTAACATAATGTATGAACTTCCTTGTTTTTGTTCTTTTTTGTGAGAATTAAAAAAAAATTCAAAATTTTTCCAAACTTTGCAATTCGATCTACATACTTATCTGTTCTGTCTACCTCTAATTTGTCAAATTTCCCGCCTTCGCCGTCATCCGAAATGCCAACATGACAATATCAGCGCTACTAAAATAAATTAGCTTTTAAAGCCACAATTGGCTGAATCACAAAGTAGACACGTTACCACCGACAGACCACCGTACAAACCTCACATTTGAATATCTCGCATATTTTACTATGCTTTCGAAAATACCAACCACCAATATGGTACCATTGGGGGGTCAAAGAGTTTGAATAATTCATGAGTACCGCCACCTGCCGTCCAACCGACGAACTAACATTTGGCGTGGCGCTCAGAAATATACCTGGATAGATCTACTACTGGGCAAAGCACAATGCACGCAGAACCTATTACAGATAGGTGTGAAAGGTCCCGAGTGCCGACCCTGAGAATGATCATCATCACCAGACTGATGATGATTTACTACTAGAACGGCGAACATCTCTTATTTTAACCGACTTCATAAAAAGGAGGAGGTTCTCAATTCAGCAGATTTTTTTGTTGCATGTGTGTTTGATTGTTTTGTGATTTGGATAATTCTTTTAGTTTGAAAGGGTTTTACTTCCTAGTTGGTTTGGGTTCCATGTAAGCATAAAGCTAGCTTATTTTTGTTGTTAAATAGAATCACCAGGACTAGGTGTCGTTAAAGTCTAATAAAGATCTTCCTGAAGTTTTAAGTTTTTAGCCGGCGGAACGCGTGTAGCGGTCACAACGGCGTTCTATCCTTGGTACATTTTTAAAGCGTGGTTTTTAAACGTAGAACAGTGTAAAATGTCAAACCGTTCACGGCTCATTGGTTGAGCATTATTTAAAAAGAAGTTACCATTAAATGCGTGCGTTCTATTTACTCGACCGGCAACTGTTTTGATCATTCGTCTGACGTGACAGCACGCACAGATGAAAACGTTCGACATTCTTTTTTTTTATTTGGTGGAATGGGGAAGTCGTATTCGATTCCATTTAAGCATTTGAAAAAAGAATCTTTATAGACGGTACCTACAAAATTGTTGCAACCTTTTTAGATGTAGAACACTTAACTTGTAACTGGCTGTTTTATATTTATTTTTATTAAGGAAAAAGTCTGAAAATCGTTTAAGAAAATGTCTTGCAATGATCTGAATACCTCCATTTTGCTTTAATCCAAGTAATATCGCTATGGAAGATTATATCGACTCTGCAACAGAACTCAAATTCAATATTGCATCCTCGTATCATTCTCACGAAGTATTTATCTCTAAGAAGATATCAAAAACCCATTAGTCTTCAATTTTACTTGCACAAATTCGTCCATACAAAACATTGAATTGGATCCGCTAAACACCGCCGCTGAAAGCCTGTTTTGTCTTCACTTTTCATAAAAAAATCTTCTCGTGCAAGTCTTTTTTTATCCATTCATTATTGTGATTATCTTTAAAAAATGTTGCAGCCACTTCACAATCCGCCATAAAGATGCAGATCACTTTCAAAATCTAAATGGGTAAAATATCCGTTCAGCATTTGGCGCATCCCAATCCGGTTGATACGCTTTTATTTAAAGCCCCTATTCTCTTTATCTCTAGCTCTTATCAGTCCAAGAGAACCCCTTTATTACCTCCCCATAAAGCCCAATTTCTTATAAGAAATTAGCAAAAAAGATGGCTGGATTACTGATGCATCGGACGTTCAAAAATCCGCTAAAACTTGTTCCGTTCCATTCAAAACATCGTTGACGCCGACCCGAGACACAGTTACAAAATCGAATTCCATTTTCAAAACTAAACCTTATTCTCAAGATCGTTCGGAAATCGGCGTAGATCGAACGCTCAAAAGGGAACTTTTGTTCCCGACCCCAGTTTCGCGAGACGTGCATTTGATATTAAAAAATGCTCCAGAAGAAATCTTAAATTCAATAGTAATTTGCTGGTGAATGGCAAGGGAGAGGATAATGGACGTAGCCGTACGCCCTGTTTTTGCGGTGTTGTATTAGTTCGCGAATTCTCCAGGGTCGTTTTGTGTACACACTGGTTTCCGAGCGCAGCATGTGTCTGTCGGAGGACGGTCGGGATGAATGCGCGCCAAAATCATAATTACACACTCAATTTGGTAGGCAAAGGAAATATGTGAGTTATTGCCTCTACCGTAACCGAGATGAAATCGGCCGTTTTGAATCACCAACAAAGGTCTTTTGTAGGAAAATTTCGGTGTTAGCATAACAATGTTTTCGTCTAATACAGGATCGTATCGCGATTGGCGTTGTAATTAGATTAGAGTGACATTTAGGAAATTAAATTGATTTTAATTTGAATTGTTAATAGGGATAAGGGTTATTTGTAATCACTACGTTAATTTCAAAAATAATAAACTGTATTTATTTACCTACATGCAAAGAGTTCGGGAAACGGATTTGGGGAGCTTTTGTACATTTTATGTTGAAGTTCGGTTTGATGAACAAATAGACAAACGTAGATAGTTTTAAACAAAATTCATATAAAGTTATGTATAATTTAATGTCTTGCTTATCGCAGTCCCCTGCTGGACATAGACCTCTACAGCTGTTCGCCACTAACATTCGGAAGTTTTACCCATAATCGCCACGCTGGGCAGGCGGGTTGGTGATCACAGTGCGTAGCTTCTCGCTCCGGTGTCGCAGCTACCCGTCATCAGCCTGTGGTATTAAGCTACGCCTTTAATCGTGACGGTTAATACAGCTACCAGTCGGTTACCAAAGCCTTGTTTGTTATTCAGCAGGATGCACCACGAGCAGGTGAGGTCGGCTTCGAGCAAAAAGACGATTGGTCACTCCATTTCATCCAAAAAACTTTCGCTCTAAAAATACCTACTTAGACACTTCAATTTTATTTGCTCGCACCATGCAATGGTGGTTTATGAGCATGCGAGAATACCCGTTAAGTTTTACGGCACCGTTTGCCTTTACGAGCCGAATATAGGCTACCCGGTCTTAGCGATCCGTAACGAACTGTAAAGTACTTAAAACGTTAAAATAACAAACGGTATTTGTTGCTTTCTTAAAGAAAAAAAAAGTTATTTGCGCTGAAGCTCTTAAGAAAACTCCTTTCTCTTTTCTCGACTAGAAGGTGACTCGTTAATAAGGATGAATATTTGACCAGTGGGATGTAAGGGAGCGACCCATCATCTTTTCACTCATCAGTTCGTGGTACATTTTGCCAAATAACAAACGAGGCTCTGGCAACCGACTAGGGGCTATATAACCATCACAATTGAAGATGCATACAAAAGGCCGATGACGGGCAGCAGCGTCACCGGAGCGAGAAGCTATGTCCTGCGATCGCCAACCTGCCTGCCCAGGATGGCGATTATGGGTAAAGACTCCGGATGTTTGACGAAAGTGGCGAACAACTAGAGAGGCCTATATCTTATTTTTATCCCCCTTGGGGCAATTTGGGCCTGATTGGGCAGGGAGCGCTTGTGGTGGCATAATAATATGGCAGGGCAACTTTCGTTGCCTTTTACTAGAAGATATTCGGCAAAAATTTGCTTCTTTTTGTTATAACGTACTATCATTTTATTTATTTAATCCTCATTACAGTAGGTACAAAAGACGAAATTAATGCCTCGTGTTCTCTACCAGTCAACCATAGTGCTAAGCAGAAACAGTAAGAAGTTATCATCATATTCAGCATTCCTATCATATTATATCATAGTCCACTGCTGGACATATGCCTTTCCAGTTGTTCACCACTTAGGGCAAACATCTAGAGGATAAACTCATAATCGCCACGCTGGGCAGGCGGATTGGCGATCGCAGGGCGTAACTTCTTGCTCAGATAACGGTTCGGCTCAGTATTTAGCTACGCCTTCAGTTGTGATAGTTATACCGCCACCAGTCGGTTGCCAGCGCCTCGTTTGTTATTCGGCAGGATGCAACACGGGCAAGTGAGGTGACTTGGAGCGAAAAGATGATAGGCCGCTCCCTTACATCCCTATAAAACGCATACAAATATACGGCATTCCTATAAAAACGCCAATCCCATTTGTTACAATTCCGCGCTTACATTACCGCTGGTAACGGTAGAGCGCTCGTGACCACGCCATCGACTCAGCGTCCCATGGCATGGGTGTTACACTACCGTTAGTGCGTCCATGTAATTTATGATTATCGGATCGAAAGCAATATGCAAGATTTCTTTTTTATTCGAAGCAGTTCAGTATAGTACACGGCGTGGTGGTTCGTTTGCCTTCTGAGGTAAGAACCATGATTCGATTGCCTCCCAGGATGTACGGAATGCTCATCCATTAACGGTCGGTTCTATCTCTTTCACGCGAAAGTACTGAACGGATTTGATTGAAACTTCACCGGAATGTAGCTCATCATGGTCAGCCTATTGTAGTCCACTGCTGGACATAAGACTCTTCAGTTGTTCGCCACTTGGCAAACATCTGAAGGATATACCCATAATCGCCACGCCAGGCAGACAAGTTAGCGATCGCAGGGCGTAGGCTCGCGCTCCGGTGACGCTGCTGCCCGTCATCGGTCTGTGGTATTTAGCTACGCCTTCAATTGTGATGGTTATACCGCCACCAATCGGCCGCCAACGCCACGTTTGCTATTCGGCAGGCTGTACCACGGGCAGGTGAGTTAGGCTTGAAGCGAAAAAATGATAAGCCGCTACCTTACCGTATATAATAAACAATCAGTGTATACCTATTACTGATGTTCCGACATAGAGCAACGTACTTTCATGTCGTAGTGTACACACATAGGTACTTATACCACAAATACCAATTACGTTTTGTTCTCATTCCCTTAGAAGTACCCATGTGTAATGGCTAACGATATTTATGACTCTGGAGACCACCCAAGGAGATCTCATTATCTTTGCTGAGCGTACAATGCCATTGTACTGCACAATTTTCTAATTAAAAGGTTTATCTAACTAAATAACGAAGTCATCTTGTCAATTTTATTTCATATTATTTTTTTTCTTGTTGTTCGAAATGTACTCATTTCTTTCACCTTCTAAAACATCATAAACAAAAGATCAATAGAAATAAATTACATTTATGCAAAACAAAAGTGTTTTTTTAATTATTTTCTCTCAATTGTTGTTAGCATCTCTTAACATTTTTTATTTTATTTTTGTGGTCGGTATAAAATATCTGGCGCATTAATATTATGTCAAGAAAAGTAATCTATCGGCATGGCTTAGGTACTTTTCTTAACAAAATGTAGCATCAGGTTCTTTTTTTTTCAAAGATTACACATCTATCATTACCGTAAATAATTTCCTTTGCAACTGCAATCACTGATGAAATTTAGCACAACAATCTAATAATTCCAACGAAAAAAAAAAACATGATTCTAACACCGATGTGTTGGGAATCGCAATCAAAAATAGGTCTTATTTCTTCACTATAAGCAGCAAAACCGTGTCACCTGTGCTTGAGGAAATCTGACGATCCATAACACGCGGTATGTGACAAATCTGTCGCCAGAACGATGACTGATGGTAATGGCTCCTCGCAATTGAACATGTAGCCAGAACACGCAGATGTAAGCCTGTTTTCATCGGATTCGTTATGAATCCGAATCAGAATGGAGCATTCATAGATATACCTACATAAGAAAATACTTCACATACAGATATAACTACATAGCTATAATTGTGTGTATATCATCATCATCATCACCAGCCTATTGTAGTCCACTGCTAGACATAGGCCTCTCCAGTTGCTCGCCACTCAGGGCAAACATCTGGAGGATATGCCCGTAATCGCCACGCTGGGCAGGCGGGTTGGCGATCGCAGGACGTTGCTTCTCGCTCCGATAACGCTGCTGCCCGTTATCGGCCTGTGGTATTTAGCTACGCCTTCAATTATGATGGTTATACCGCCATCAGTCGGTTGCCAGCGCCTCGTTTGTTGTTCGGCAGGATGCACCACGGGCAGGTGAGGTTGGCTTGGAGTGAAAAGATGATAGGCCGCTCCCTTACATCCCTATGTGTATATATTAATAAGTATAATAATATCATTTTTATTGATTTAGTTGTCGAGTACGTAAACTCTAGTGTATTCTCTGTCCTGACATCTGACGAGACAAAATATATTGTTTCATTTAACTGCACTTCATTGCACTGTGATTTTATTCCAAATAGCGTTCTATAAAACCTCTCTTTCCTTCTTAATTTTAAATAGATTTATGGATATAGGAGATAGTGATTACAACTTTACTCGTATTATTTTCCTTATTATGGAGTTATTAACGCAAAGTAGAAAGGGGAAAGAGGTATCCAATATGAAATATGCGAATGTTCTCACTATTTTATTTGACGGAAATAAAATAACTTACTTTCTTGTTACAGGGTCAAAATGCTGAAGTGGGCGGTATACGGCAAAAAGAACCAAGAAGTTCGAACAGAGAACGAGTTGGAAAAAGACGAACGGGAACCATATACCAATGATCCATACAACAATGTTAGGAGATCTTTAGATGCACAATCAGTCAAAAAGAGCAAGAAACCAAGCAGGTATCAAAGGCGCTCACTCGGCACTACTGCAGTTAGAAAAAACAATCTAAAAACTGTTGACAAAGAAAACTTCAACTATATAGGAAACACACCGAATTACTTCAAAGAAGGCTTCGTCAAAAAAACTGAAGGTCTAGCGCTAAAAGATGTAAGCAACATCACGCCCTCATCGACTCCAGTAAAAAACTACGAGCGGAGAAAACTTTACACGAACGGTTCCAAAGATGACATACCACCAGACTTACCCCCCACACCACCAACTTACAGTAGAAGAGTTCGTGAAGCAAAGAAGAGAAAACTAGAAATGACTAGTGCAAATGAGAACTTCAGAAGAGACAGCTGTGTTTATAAATCAGAAAGAAGAATTAGACACATTGATAGGACGCAATTTAGTCCACCAAAGCTAAGCCATAGTACCTCAGAACCTTCATTGAATGAACTTTCTGATAGATTAAGTGCTACAACAGATAGTAGTAGAAATTCCTTTCTAATGGGTAAGCGGATAGGTAGTAATCCTGTAAGTACAACCAAGACTACTAGCGAAGGACTAGTAGAAATAGAGTATGATGAAGATTTAGTTATAAACTGTATAGAAAAACCACTTCCTATCACTAAACCGGTGGAAAAAACGACATTACCCATTTTTGGCCATCATATATTTATGGACAATCCTTTGTATTTTAACAAAAACGAGGGTATTAGCATACGACCTTTAAAAAGGACGAGAAAGAAATCAAGTGAATTTGAAAGTTCCTTCAAATCCCCGTCTGTAGATAAGAGAGATGCCCACGCGTTGGTTAGAGATGGTTGTTCACCTGTATCTATTACTCCATTATCTGTAAAACTAGCGGAATTAAGGTTTAGTACTATGAGTACGCATACTAAATCCCAGAGAAAACCTTTCAAAAATGACGTAACGGAATTTTTCCCAAAAGTAGAAAATCCTTTTACAATCCCATTGCGAGACGAAGAAACATCTACAGAAATGGAAAATAAGTTCATAGCCAAAGACTCTATAACAAATGAGTCTGAATCAACTGTATCTACAACGCAAATGGGAGATGTTACTCTAGAAAGAATGATTGAAGATATAATAAAAAGTACTAAGATTGTGAAGACGAAGCGAAGAATAATCAATAATATGCCCATCAGTAAGCTTACAGTGGAAGAAGAAATACCTCCCTTAGAAGCAGTGAAAGATTTATTTGTTAATCCTCAAGCGGAAAATAAAGCTAATTTAATCAAAGAAGCTAGGTATGTCAACTTATCAAGAGAAAATTCTGTGTCACCTAAAAGTACTCCCACCAAAAAGATGATGCCAGTTCATAGAGTGAACGATAAATTACTGAAAAATCTTCCAATAGGTTGTTTCATCTTGGACGATGGTGACGGTTACAATGAAAGAGAGGTTCGGACTCCTGATAATTTTATTGAGCCAAAATCTAGAGTTCGAAGTCATGAATATAGAAGGAAATCACTAAATAGATCACAGTCTATGAATATATCATATCAAGAAAAGAGTAATCTGGGTCACGTTTCCTCAGAATCTACTCCAGATCTGTTTGCAGCTACAGATAAAACAAATATAGTGCTACGAAGACAAAGATGCATTCGTAGAAAAAAGTCTACAGTAAGTAATGAAAGCCATAGAAAGCTAAGAGATGGAGACGTAAAATGTAATTCGATCCTAACTCTTGAAATGGGTATACCAAGTCCTGCCACAGAATTGCAGAATGTATCCTTCTGTGAGCATTTGAGTTCCTCGCTGAAGTTCGAACCTAGTGACAAAGAATACGATCAAGTTCAATTTGACGATATTTCAGTCAAATCAAATGTGTCACATAGCAGTCTAATGCCGTGTGAACCTTTACCTCAAAACAAAAGGTCTCGTGAACTTTTTGGGTTAACTTTAGAAAACGGAATACCAAGTCCGATAACACCTGTGACTAATTTGAAAAGATCAAGTAATGTTCTGAGTGAAGAGAGAGCACATAAGACAAGTAAACTTGATGAAGAGATGTTGCCAACTGATATTGTCACTCCAGTTATCGAACACAAGTCTTCTAGAAGATGTTTAACGTATTCTCCCGAGGAGTGCAGCATAAATAGCAGTGAAGAGAAACGTAGAAGTGTGGCCAGTAATCGTTTAGAACGAAGCATCGAAAGGTTTCAGTCACTTAAAGCCACCATAGATTTAGAAATTATAACGAGAGATGACGTCATAGACGTGCACGGTGAGTGGTGACTATCGGCATTTTTTACCTTCTTTTCTTTTATTTTATTAAAAAGGGTCGGTTTTTAATAATATCTTTTTCATTTTCAGTTATCCGTTGCCGCGATCTTCAAAGATCCTCAGGAAAAACGGATGATATTAATGCTTACGCAAAGGTTTGTAGAAGACATCATATCGGAATATTATTTAATGATCGATATCCTAGGGTTTTACAAGTCTTTCCATTTGCTATGTCTTTTCCATACTTAAAACTATTATTTTTTTTTAGGTTGTGATCAGCGGAGTATCAGAGACAGCTTTGCCGACCCAAAGGTCTATTTTCCAAAGGACGTCTGTCCTCTATGGAAAAAGGGAACCGGAATTTCAAAGGCATCTCAAGTTACCTCTACCCACTATTGTCTATGACCACCAGATGCTACACATCTCTGTTTGGCATAGAGATAAAAAGTACAGGTATTTAACATTTCTCTTTTTTTATTGATTCTCTTAGTTTTAATCTTTGGTTAAGGAATAACATACAGAAGGATCGATTCTGAAAGAAACATATTTTTAGTGTTCATCTTGTTATGTCCTTTATATATTTCAGACCATTTATTCTTACAGGAATATAAAGCTTGTTTTTGATCTGCCCATTCATTATTAAATTTGAAGGGTTCTAAAACACAATCAAACTTTTGTCAACCAAACCCCGGAGGCTTATTCCTGTTAGGACCCCAAATAAATCCTTCTTTACAACATACTTTTCTTTACAACACGTGATTCTGGGTAGCTGACATGTGAATAAGGAACAACGCCTTAATAATTAAAACATGTACCGTGGGCCAAATTGGAACAATCCAAGGAATGCTGCTGAAAGCTTAATAGCATCATGAGAAAGTTAACGAATTAAAGGTCATGGCAACGCGAACAATTCAGTATGGAATATTCAATGAATATTATAAGGGTTTCGGAAATGAAACCCTACATAAAATATCTATGGCTTTGAGAGTGTGGAGTATTCGTCGCTTTGAGCACATACTACCAGACCATCAATATTTTATTTGCAAAGGAAATTCAAATTTTCTCTTACACTAACCCTTTTGCCTTTGCTCTACTTTATTTTCTGGATAAACGCGAAATTTTTGATAATAACCATTGCGCCTGGGTACTGACCCTTTTTGAAACAGATCATTGCTTAAAACAATATAATTTTTCTGCAAAAATATTTCATGACGAATTTTCCAGATATTATTATGCACATAATCAAAGTTGTAATACTTAAGTTAGATCACAAATATACTTGCAATGTAAATGAAACAATGACCTCTGACAAGGTCACAATTCCTCCAGAAGAACGCAATACAATACTAAGCCAATTCATGGAGGCAAATACTTGAGAATCCCTGAACCAAATTACGAACGTCTAATCAAACATTAAGAATAGAAAACAATAAGAAGAGACGCTTATATCTGACGATGAACTCAATAACGAGCTTCTAATAACCCATAAACGGAAATTACGACAGCAAACAGCCCGGTGACCACTACACATCATAGTTAAGGGAATACTGACGCGTAACATTTTTCACTTTTCCTCTGCCTCCACTCTCATACATAAGATATTGGTCATGGAAAATGACGCGGGGCGCGACGGTACATGCGCACACCGATCGATCCCGGCCGCAGTCCCGGGCAGTCGCGAACCGTCGTCGGGGGAGGCACGTACCAAACCGACCGGCTACACCCTTACAAAAGTACGCATTGAAATTTTTACTACCAAACATTGGTGTGTTGTGTGTGTGCGTGTGTGCTAATTAAAAAAAAATTGTGATAGAAGCTGTGCTTTTATTAGGAGCGTCCCAATCGGTAAGGGCTAATGGATCGCGATGCACTTTCTGTTTATTAATTTTATTGTTCATTAAATTTTCTAATCACTTCATCTTACTCAACAAGTGACCTCAACGCACTATCTGTTTCTGATACAAATGCACCATTACTCATTCAAGTTGTAATTAAAATTGTAATCATTTTTTTATCGCCCGTAAATCAAATATAAGGAGTGTTGAGGGTAATAAATTACGTGTTAACAACTGCACATTGACTACGAATGGGTTTCACCAAGGTGATCGTGCTAATAACACAGTTATCGGTGGCAAAGTTGTATGTACAAAAAGTTGAATATACGCTGTCATAGATGAAGTGGTACTTGACCTACTTCATAGATAACATGAATGGTGGCTCTAACTTCAAGTCAGGTAGCTTAATGTTTGTGGATGTCAGTTACATTCGAAACGACAATAATAAAAAATACCAAGGTCCAAGGACCACTACAACAAGAGCTCTAGAGAACAGAAGGACTGCGAATTTAATGAACGAATGCTGAAAATACAAAAGAGCAACGTACTCATACCTCTCTCCGGCTTCCAAATAGGTCACCTGCGCAACTTTTAATGATAATTTAATTTCATCAAAACAGGTGGCTCAAATTATGCATTTCCTTTGAAAGCCATGTTTGATAGTCAAGAAAACTCGACAATATAATCAGTAATCGATAAGGGGAAGCTATAATTCCTTGGTGTACTACCCCGAATAACTCACCGGTCACACACGTGGTTCAAAATCAAGTAACGCGACTTTTTATACTCGTATACCATTATCAAAAGCTTCTTCATTCTGCGAAACTCCGATTACGTCCCAATCTTTACCTCAAAGCCTACAATTGCTTAGAAATACTGCTTCTTACGAAGAACCTGCAATTATCTTAAAAGCATCAACGCCCCTTCTCTCTTCGGGTGGTCATGAGCGGTAATGATCACTTTCATTCCCTTGTTTATCCCTCCAACAAAAACAATATTAAGCTACATGAAAAAGAAAACAGCTTTTGATGCTAACGAGAATGAAAAAGAAAACCTAAAATAAGGATCTTGAGAGATGCTCCAAACAATGGCCCTGGTCCGTCCACTGCTGAATATAGGCCTCCTGCAATTCGCGCCACATTTTTCTATCACAAGGCTTTCTACATCCAGCCAATGCCAGCAGTTCTCTATTCTTCTTCATAAGCAACCTATTTCTATAACTATACTATAGAACCTGTATAGGCTACATGAAACAGTCCACCGAATGTGTGTATTTTAAATGACATGTTCCGCCAATGAATCAGTGTAATGTCCTTTTAGCTGATATGCGTGGTTTAGAAAACAAGACGGTGTTTTTAGTACATTTGACAATGTACTCTTTTTAAGATTTTACGGTCACTACCATAACTATAAAAACTTACGGGGTTTTACAAAAAAAATCTGTGATCATGGCCCTTGCAACAATACCAAAATATAGCAGTCTTACAAATCAAATACACAATAAAAACCTTGCTTAAATACTATGACTGACTCTATAATGGATTCACATTGTTCAAAATAAATACTTGATTATAATTAGTACATCCTTCGTAAACGAACTCAATCCCAAGTTAGTAATTGGCTAGATACCAACGTTACGTAACATTACGTCTCAACGGGTTCACTTGGGGAAACTTGACGCCCCAAGGTCCCTCGGGATATAGCCGCGGGTTCGATAGAGGTTATGCTATATTAGAAACTACTTAGGGTAATCATGGATGATACAAATGACACTCTAGGGGATTGTTGTGAGACGCTCAATTAGTAATTTGATGAACGAGATGAGGTAGCTATTTGGACTCAGGATTAACGGTGACGCATAAAGAATACAGAAATCTTCCCATGGGTGTAAGAGACGACTAATGGACAGGACAGGATAACCCTACCAGGGTTCACCTACCTGGCCGGTGGCAACCATACACTGAATAAAAGTACCACAGAAGTGGCTTTAGTCACTTTTCTGAATCAGTCAGTAAGTATATAGCCAGAGTTATCCATCAGGCATAAGCGACTGACATGAGATTGATATCGTACGACAATGTATTTCGTGTATACTAAGTTACCATTTGCTCTTACCTTAAACCCTTAAGAGACCTGCATGATCTACAAAAAGGACCTGTTCCCCTCTCGTAGTAATAGAGGGCTGTTGGCAATCGCTCATCTATGATTAAGAGACTCGCCAATTTCTATGATAATAGTGAACAAACCTTCGGCTCCAAAGTTAACACTTTGGTATACAACCAGGATACTAGCTAAGATGAAAAGTAAATTTTGAGAGAAAAACCTTACCATTATAATTTTATTATTAGTAAAGTAACGAAATTGCATGCCATTTACTTGGCTAATTGTAGTGTAGTAAAACTCTTCTGCTTCTATCTTTGTACCTATTATTGCAATAATTGGATTTCGTTTTGATTAGAGGTAGGTTCACACCATATTTAGTTATCCTTAATGAATTTTTGGCCACAAGCCACAACCGATGCTTCACTCTCAAATCCTGATGGAATTGCAATTTGCAAGCGCTTGAGAATTTCGTCTGTTGAATTTTTATGAAGTTTACTTTGGAATATTATTTTGGGTATGTGCCAAAATAAGTGGTAAATGCCCTAATAAAGGATTTAGTACTGTTTCCTTATCTTTTAAGGATCTGAAATATTTTTCGGCAACGAAATCTTGACAAGCAATTGAATAAAGTTCGTTAACTACGATAGCTGCATGATGATCTCGATGACCTGACTGGAAACCTTACCTGGAAAATGTTTATTCAATTATAGGACTGAAAATTTGTTTTTACTAGGTAAAAAATTTATTATGTTTTAAATTATTTAAATTTAGCACATAAAAATGGTTGAAATAATTTGTGTAAACCTTTTCAAACATTACACAAGATAGCGCCTTCCTAATTTCCTGGGTAAAGCAATTCATTTTCAATATTAACTCGCAATCTTTAACTTCGTCTCAGACCCCAAAAAATCATTTCTGAATACATATCACTGCCACTGAAATATCTTACATACTAAACTAAATACTTTAGGTCATAAATATACTAAAAGCCAAATAATATGCAAACTGTACCACCCTTTTAGTCTGCCTAAGGCTTCGTAGATTTTATAGGTACCATCTTGATTTCCCCCGGGGCACTATCATACACCGACTATGAATATGCCTTTTGCACAAGACTCTCGTATGTAAAGGCATACCTAGTTTCAGTTTAAAAGATGCTACACTATACCTACATATATCTATATACTATAATGTGTATCTTGAACTGGATTTTATAGTTTCTTGCAAGTTTCTCTCGGCAAAATCTTGTTTTCCGAACTGATTTTTATTTGACGATTTGTAAGTTTTTTTGTAAACTTACTTATACGAATAAAGGTTCTAAGTATGTAAGTCAGTTTATAATTATTTCATCAATCAAATCGTATTCTAGCAGTCGAGGGAGAAAGAAAGTTCTCAGTTCTTAATAAAACTTTATCTTAACAGATGCATAAAACTATCCAAAGTTTACTGACACATATCTGGCAGTTAGCCAACTTATCTGAGACGGCTTCGAACGAAGTATGACTTGTGTCTTTTGAAATTTTATGCACAGCGCCATTACTTATTCAGCGGTTTTTGAAGGTCAAAGTATTTGAGAAATGAAGTGAAATCTTTGACACTTGTTAAGATTTGCTTTGTGATAAATTTAACAGTAAGATTTGTGCCTACCATCATCATCATCTTGCAAATATCCACTGCTGGACATAGGCTTCCCCCAATAACAATAATAGGCATGTTTCCAGGGTCAAAATAAATACATTATATTTAGACCGTATTTTGAATTATCAAAATATATTAGACACGTATTTTTCCTTTTCTCATTTAAATAAAAAATAACAAAGATACAAGGCATCAAAATTTAGGAGTGGTGGTCTTTGACGTCACTCAGTGGCGAAAGAACTCCCACTCTTTGACGTCACGCGTAATTTTAACGGGCTATATGTTTGTAATTTTTGGTCTAATTTACAAATGAAAAAATACGTGTATTTTATTTTTGAACAATCTAAAAGACGGACTAATTACATTTTTACGGCAACAGGCCCATTGTCACTACGCTTGACTATCATAAGCCTAAGCAGTCCAGTGCTGGACATAGGCCTCTCCAGCACCTGGAGACTATACCCATAAACGCCTTGACTGGTAGGGTTGGCGATCACAGGGCGTAGCTCCTTGCTCCACTGACGCTGCTGCCCGTCATCGGCCTAGATACGCATTCAATCCTGATGGTTATACCGCCAACAGTGGCTCCAGTTGGTTGTCAGAGCCTCGTTTGTTATTCGGCAAGATGCACCACGGGCAGGTGAGGGCTTAGAGCGAAAAGAAGAAGCGTCGCTCCCTTACATCCCCCTATCGTCTATAAACTTATCTAATTTAAAAAGACCACGAAATGAGCTCAGCCTACTTAAAGGAAAGACGCGATATATCAGTGGTATTATACCGGATAAAGAGGCATTAAGTGGTATAATAGTGATTAACGACACGTCCTATCAGCCGGGTCAGGCTTCTTTGTAACGAAGCTTCGATTAATCTCGATTTAGTGATTGGAACAAATCGGCAATATATACCATTCGATAGGGGACTAAAAGTGATTGTAAAAAAAGGAAAAACTTATAATTAGTGTTGGCTATCACTTTTAACTTTTTTTAACTAAGCGAAGCTTCCATGCTATGATAATTTATGGCGGAACACGGGTGCTTATACTCGTACTGTATTTAACAACTCATAACACCTGTTTCTAGCAAACAAATATTCATTTCATCTCTTGTACTATGGTTATTGGCAACTGATAAACTTACATAGATACTTCTTTTAAAAATAGGTACATAGCATCCTAGACCAAAACAAACAGATATTTTTAATTATTTAGGGATCCAGATTCCCCTGACCTTGGCGGCGATGGTCATCGTGGGGTTTATGTTAGGGGTGAGAGCCTTCTGCTCCCCCAACAGTCCGGTGAGGATGACCAGGCCGCCCTGGCCATCATCGTAGTCATTTAGAAAAAGAGGGGTATTTGTGTGGCCCAGAGTGGCATGTCTTGGTTCATCATCATCATTAGCTCACTGCTGGACATAGGCCTCCAGTTGTTCGCCACCAAGGGCAAACTTCTGGAGGATATAACCGTAATCGCCACGCTGGGCAGGCGGGTTGACGATCGCAGGGCGTAGCTTCTTGCTTCGGTGACGCTGCTGCCCGTCATCGGATTGTGGTATTTAGCTACGCCTTCTATCGTGATGGTTTTACCGCCACCAGTGGGTTGGCCAAATGTCTTGGTTATTAAAAGAAAATGATTTTATAAATGTTATGAACCTAACCTAATCTAATTGAGTATTGAGTTGTATACAAGTATCATTCGTCACATCCATATAGCGCTAATAACTGGTCTGTCAGCATTTTGTAAGGAGCCGAATTTCTATTTTAGGCTTTAATAGCTCGTTACCGCTGCCTCATGTATCGTTCATGAGCTGATCGATATCGTACTCACATTCCCGGTACCATATCGATATTAAACGCTTTGTTATTTCGTTATTTGAAATGAATGATATTAAAATAGATATATAGATCGAACATTGTTTTTCCTCAACATTTTATTATTTATAAAACATTATGTAATAATCAGGAATTTTAATTGCAAGAAGTGCATCTACTTCTTTATTTTGAATTCAATTTGACATGTATAAAAACATCTATTTCTACGAGTAATGTACCGTATTTTCACTGATACTAAATATAATTTCTTTTCAACACACATAAACTTTAAAAAAAAACAAAACAAAAACATTCCGCGCTTAAATTTTCCATCAAAACAAATCTCCTCCTTCCACAATCGATTAGTTCTATATACTAGTGTTATACGTGTCCAATATATTTTTATAATCAAAAATAGGGACTAAATATAATGTAATTATGTCGACCCTGGAAACATCCCTATTCCGCTACAAAACAAACGCGACACACCAACACAGTTCTCTAATAAAACTTCGACCTTCTCAGGAGGTAACCACGCACCATCTCACCCACTGAGCTACCGTCGATCGCATTAAAGTAATCAATTTAATTGTCTTCTCCGACAGCTATCTATCAATGTTTGACACTAGTGGCCTCTTCATACCCGTCGTAAATTCCTTACGCTAATGCTGTGTTTACTTCATCTATCCTACTTGCTAAGGGAGCGGCCTATCATCTTTTTGGTCCAAGCCAAACTCACCTGCCCGTGGAGCATCCTGTCAGGTAACGAACGAGGCTCTGACAATCGACTAGTGGCGGTATAACACAATTGAAGGCGTAGCTAAATACCACAGATCGATCATGGACAACAGCGTCACGGGAGCGAGAAGCTACGCCCTGCGACCGTCATCATCAGCCAATTTTAGTCCACTGCTGTACATAGGCCTCTCCAGCTGCTCGCCACCTAGGACAAACTTCTGGAGGATATACCCATAATCGCCACGCTGGGCAGGCGGGTTGGCGATCGCAGGGCGTAGCTTCTCGCTCCGGTGACGCCCGTGATGCTGCCCGTCATCGGTCTGTGCTATTTAGCTACGCCTTTAATTGTGATGGTTATACCGCCACCAGTCGGTCGCCAGCACCTCGTTTGTTATTCGGCAGGATGCACCACGGGCAGGTGAGGTTGGCTTGAAGCGAATAAATGATAGGCCGCTCCCTTACATCCCTCACATCTTTAGGTACTCACAATAAGTACCTAAAGACAATTGCAACTTGAACTTTTCCATTCCACTTGCCTACCTAAACTCTCACCATGTAAACACCCGTGCAAATAGTCGTTTCAGCTCAGTCAATACACACTCGACCGCGTGTTTGCGCCGCTACGTTAAACAATTTCCGTCAGACACTTTTACGACGAAATTGGACTACTCGATTAAGTTGAGCCCAAATGGCTCAGACGAATTCGCACAATAAATTGTTTTATGTCAATAATTAGGGGTACATTGTCGACGTTCTATTGTTTAATTTATCATACGGAATGAATGTTGTAATCATACGTAAGGTATAGCCTTGTGAAGTAATAAAATAAGACAATATATAAAGAATGTAATGATGTTTTAGCGAGGAGTAATAATATCGTATTTTAAAAAATGGATAATATTAAGGACGTATTAATAATAACATCATTTTACATTCTTTATATATTGTCTTATTACCTACTAGGTGACAGCCTAAAATATATAATAACGTCTATCATTTCGGGTAAATCTACCTTGTTGAAATAGAAAAAAATGGAACATTCTCATAAAAATGGAAAATAATCATGTTTTATATTAAATATCTTGAAAAATGATACGTGGACAGTGTTATGCTGTATCACGTTTTAAATGTAAAGTTTGTAATGCCAAATTTTTTATTTTAAAGAAATGTGATTAAAAAGTTTGTAGTTTACTACTTTTTATAAAATAAAAGGACTGTTGTAGATATACCTACATTCACACAACTCATTAAAATGTCACTTGCGATTTACTCTTAGGGGCTGCGTAGACGACAGATTATCCGTGACGCACTTTTTTTGCAATTATATGCAGTAACGCACACGACGCGCAAAAATCAGTCGCGGATATTTCACAGACTCAACGCACACGACGCATATATTCGATTATTCTGTCGGCAGACCTAGACGCTCTTTTTAAATGTCTGCAGACATTTAAAAAGAGCGTCTAGGTGCAGACTCTATCGCACAAAAAGTCTGTCGTCTGCGCTGCCCCTTACTATAATGATGCACAACTGAAACTGATTTAAAAATCGTTTCCGTATCAACGCTTTAACAAGTGCCTCATACTTAGCACAATCACATGAAACTGACATTGCGTTCCAAATTTTTACCTTTATAATTCCATACTTTCTACCAACACACTAATATCCTACTAACAAGTCATTGTTAACTCCACACTTTACTGTCACCGCAGCCTCCTTTCCAGTCAACTTGACCGTCTGAATAGGCCTTTGGCAAGTAAACAGCCGTACCCAACGTGTCAATATACTCGACCTACAGTACTTATACACGTGGTTGGTACATACTTTCGATATATGCTGGTCATCATTACACGCAGACCTAGTGGTAGCACGTTTTTTTTAACTCAAGACATGCCACGCTGGGCCACACAGCGCCATCTAGCCCCAAACTAACACGAAGCTTGTACTATGGGTACTAGACAACTGATAAACAACTCATGTAATTATTAGGTACGGTTGTGGAAAATAAAGAAACAAAGGCGGCAAATGGGCCGAGAAATACCAAAGAGAGGTAGGGCATAGCGAATCTACGCTCGAATTGAGCCGCCCGTCGGGGAAAGACCTCCACCCTATAGAATACCGCAGCTAAATGACCTCCGAGTCGTGTTTCTGGCGGTGAGTAGGGTTTCCGGAGCTCATAAGGGGCAAACCCTTAGATGGCAGTGGCAACTGACATGTAACTGATCAGTTACTTGCCCGCTGTCACAGCGACTTTGGCTTCTCTTTTGCTTTCCATCAGGCGAAGGGAAACCATTATATCGTACCAGCGACTCACTGTTAATACAGCGTACTTAAAAGGTAAAGTAGTTGTACAAAGAAAGGCTACAAATAACAAATCGCAGTACAAACGTTATCGACTAATCCCTGCCCCATAATCTCGGTTTACGAGCGGCCGACATGGGACCCCATGCGGGGCGTGATAGTAAATATAGTAGCCATTTGACTTCTGATTGGGGGGATAATGCTCTGAAGTACGAAAGGTAACATGGAAGATCTAGTAATATTAAAAATACTAGCTTCGCACGCGTTAAATTAGGGAAGTGGGGGGGGGGGGGGGGTAGAAAGATAAAAGGGGGTTACAAAAGCCTCCATCCCTTCAACTATCTCTCCGTTTTGCCGTGAAAGAACAAACATACAGACAGACACATTTTCGATTTCGATTGTCGCAGTCCACTGTTTAGTTAGTTTGAATAGGCCGTTTGCAACTCGACGACTATGCGCCTATTTTGCGTGAGGTGGGCTGTCCATACTATCCTTGAAGATGTTGTTTATTGCCAGCCCAACTCATCCAAGAAGCCCAGCAGACCCTTCAGCCTGCTGAAGAAGTCCCGGAGTGCTTCAGGCTGACCGAGATGTTCTGACCGGTACGCTGGCACACCAGGGCATTCCATCAGAATGTGGGCTTTTTCCTACACTGTTAGACACAGGTCTTTCCAGTTGTTAGCCACTTGGGGTAAACACCTCGAGGCTTTATAATCGAGCATATGCATACGCAGGAGGATTTCTAACCGCAAAAGCTTCTATTTGTAGGTAAAGGCTACCCGTTTCCTGATAATCCCTTAGTCATCTTCTACGACAGTCACTGATGAGACGGGGTGGTCCTATTATAATATCCAAAAACTACACGTAGAGATTGAGCATTAGATGTTTTGATTTCACATTGTTTTCGTATTCGATATTTTATAAGCGTCTTCCTAAATACCGGCATATTGAGAAACTGTGAATGTCGCCGACCAAAGTTTCAATGAAAGGGAAAATCCATAAGTATTAATAAAGCGCGTGGAAAAATCAATATGGCCACAACTGTTTACTCCGATGTGGAGGCAAATGAGTATGAATTATGCATGCCAATACAGCTCATTGGTGGATGTTGTGAGGGTGTCCTGTGGAGCTATTTATGTGGCTAAAGCTTAAATCTATTCTTGTCATAGTAGTATAGTAATTTCTCAAAAGAAGGCCGGTGTCGGACTGTTTTCGATCCGTACGCATTCCGTCAGCTGCATCAAGTACCAAGTACTCCTGGACCGAGGAGGACAATCACCTCTACCCCCTTATCAAGTATACCTACTTAATTCAACTATCCGGCCGCATCCCTACCTGCTCTGGCCAGCGGCAGATGGCGAGCACTCGGCACTCTCCATCATCATCATCATTAGCCTATTGCAGTCCACTGCTGGATATAGGCCTCTCCTGCTGTTCGCCGCTCAGGGCTAACATCTGGAGGATTTACCCATAATCGCCACCGTGGGCGGGCGGGTTGGCGGTCGCAGAGCGTAGCTTTTCGCTCCGGTGACGCAGCTGCCAGTCATGCATCTGTGGTATTTAGCTACGCCTTCAATTGTGATGGTTATACCGCCAACAGTCGGTTGCCAGCGCCTCTTTTGCTTTTCGGCAGGATGCAACTCTTAGTCCGGGGATTGCAAATCCGGTCCGGGCGGTGTCGACTGCTTACCATCAGGCATCACATTTGCTCGTCTGCCGCCTCTTGCATAAAAAAAAAAAAAAAACCCCCCGATGTCAAGTAGGTACACTTAATCCAGCTTCGGACGAAGACTATTCAGATTACCTCGGTAGCGCAATAGTAGGTTCCGGAATCTATGGTAGAGTTGCTGCTCAATACCTAGCAATTACTTTTATCCGGAACGACCATAGTAAAATAAATAATCACACAAAATATAGCCAAATCAGAGTACAGTAAACAAAAGAAGGGGGAACAGAACGGCGTACATACAAGAACCGTAAATACTATACAACAAACAGTCACGAACGATCATTGCCCAACAAACGGAGACCATAAAAATAATTTGAAAGGGAAAATGCGAGGAGCCTGCTAACACTCCCCATTGCCACCCCTTTCTTAGGGTTGGTTTACTTGGCAACACTTATTGTGTGTGCCGATTAAAGTAAAAATCAGAGCTTCCCACTGTGTCGAGTCTGGTGAAACATAGAGGTTATATTTTTGCGGTGAACCTTTCGTAGTATGAACGCTCTACCTGTGGAACTCTTTGCCGGGCTCCTTGTTTCCCGAGAGTTATTTATTCCGATGTTAAAAAATAAGTTGTTTTCTATTCTCCACAATACGAGTATGTCGCAATCTCAAACAATCTCGAGCTTCGCGCTTCCCTTCGCGCCATGTCAATCCCAGTACCCTAATCTATACTTATAATAAATCTGTAGAGAATTCAATACTGTACATGAAATATATTTACGAAATAAAACGAACTCTACTACTATCAAAACTGTTAATCTGTAAACAATCTTGCTTATAAATACAAATTTGTTATTGTTCTTACCAAATCCCAATTCTAAAGTAAAACAAATCGACTAACACAGTATCTATTTTTAATTAAAATCGTTAGTTGGTAGCTAGGGCGGGCCGCCCTCCGCGGCGGGGCCCCGTCGCACCCCGATGCGGCAAAGGTTACCCATTGACTATGACACGGTTACTCTAGTGTAGTTACTCTAATGTGTCGTTACGTTACGTTATAATGACGCTAGGTGCGAGTAACTGCGCACCCGGCTGTATATAATAACTAGCTGTGCTCGCGACTCCGTCCGCGTGGAATAGTTTTTTTTTACATTTTCCATTATTTCTTCGCTCCTAATAGTTGCAGCGTGATGTTATATAGCCTAAAGCCTTCCTCGATAAATGGTCTATTCAACACAAAAAGAATTTTTCAATTCGGACCAGTAGTTCCTGAGATTAGCGCGTTCAAACAAACAAACAAACAAACTCTTCAGCTTTATAATATTAGTTAAGATAAATATAAATAACTCAAGACATGCAACGCTGGGCCACACAGCGCCATCTAGCCCCAAATTAAGCCGAAGCTTGTACTATGGGTCCTAGACAACTGATAAACTTACTTAGATAATTCTTTTTTTGTAAATAAATACATATTATACACAGGAAACACCCAGACCAATACAAACAGACATGTTCATGAACACAAATGTTTGTACTGTGCGGGAATCGAACCCATGACCCTTGGCTCAGAGGGCAGAGGTCACTACGAAATGAGCCATCGAGCCAGTCGCCAATAATGGTGACGTAGTTTCTCTGCAAGTAAACAGTCATGGATTGATATATCGTTAAAAGAGAGGCTACGAAACGGGAATATACGTCAGAGGACTTATATTTGCGATACCTACCTACCTAGGGGTAGTTACCACTTAGTTAAGTAGTAAGTGCCTTATTTAGTGTAACACCCACCTTGTAAAAATATAGGTAGGGAACCGTTGAGCTGATGACCTTAGAAGAACCTTTTAAGAGAGGTAGGGCATAGCGAATCTTCGCTCGAATCGAGCTGCCCGTCCGGGGAAGGACCTCCACCCTATAGAATACCGCAGCCAAATGACCTCCGGGTCGTGTTTCTGCCGGTGAGTAGGGTTTCCGTGGCTCATGGGGGGTTGGGGTTGGGCCGGCATGGCGATGGAATCTGACGGGTAACTGACTAAATTTTACTGATTGCATTTTTGGCATCAGTAACGATCAGTAATCACCCCCTGATAGTTATTTTGAAAATATCTTTCATGTACAGAATTGACCTCTCCACAGATTTATTATAAGTATTATAGATGTCCTTAGGTGCAAATATGTCGATGCACAAGGCTATCAGTGCCAAACTGGGTCACTACATATATACTTATACGCATTAAGATATTAGTATGTTACCAAGTTATTTGGCGCGATGCCAAATCTTTACTTGTAAACATCTCTCTTGACTCTTGACAACTACGTGAGGAACAGCCATGAAAATAACCCTTGAATATAAAAAAATATAAAAATAGCAATTGTAGGTAGCCTTCAGGAAAGTATAAAACTGCCATTTAAATCTGGAAATATATTAATATAGCTACCTTACATTTACAATCGTAGTGCGTATTCTCTCTTGCACACCAATAAAAATACAACATTATGGATGTTTCCAGGGTCAAAATAATTACATTATATTTAGTCCGTATTCTAGATTATAAAAATATATTGGACACGTGTTTTTCCTTTTTTTATTATTTAAACAATAAATAACAAAGATACAAGGCTTCAAAAATTAGGAGTAGGGGTCGTCGTTGACGTCACACAGTGGGAGAAAAAACTCCTACTATTTGGCGTCACGCCTAATTTTAACAGGCTATATCTTTCTCATTTTTGGTCTAATTTACAAATGAAAAAATACGAGTCTTTTATTTTTGAACAATCTAAAAGACGGATCTAATTACATTTTTTACTGCACCAGGCCTATTGCAATAAGTACTTTAGTCGCCCAATTCTATGGCAAAGTATACAATTGTTGTACAGCATAGACGGTCTTATGGCTATGAACTATCTCTTCCAGACCTTTGGGTAGAGAATAGCAAAATAAGTAGAAAAAGTGAGATGGTGTAGTTCATACAAAATCATGTAATCGTATACACATGTAAACACGTTGAATCGCTTGTAAAATGCGTGTTAGTCTACCTTACGAGATTATCTTCTAGTTGGCAAAACTCAGCTGGAATTTTGAGAAACGCATCAAAAAAGACTTTGAGAAAGGAATTGTATCAAAAATGTCGCTAACAAACTGCTTCTATTTTAAAGTTATTTATTTATAACATCGAGTAGGTACCATACAAACATATCACTTGTAAAATGCGTGTAAAGGTCTATCTTCTGAGGTTAAATCGATAAGCCTGGAGTCTCTAAAAACGCTTTACGTACCAAGGGCCGAACGTAGAGCCAGCTTTATACAAATAGACACATAACACGCGAACGTCCATAGTAATGGTGATTTTAATAAATTACCCCCCTTTGTTACTTGTGTTTTAGGGAAAAGCAGTCTTAAGCCACGTTTGTTTGTCAGAGAAAACAAATATTGCTTAGTTTGGATTATTTAACAGTTATTTAACACTGCATTAAGTATTAACCAACTGTTAAATAGGGTTTCCGGAGCTCATGGGGGCTTGGGGTTGGCCCGGCATGACGGTGGCAACTGAGAGGTAACTGGCCAGTTACTTGCCTATTGTCACAGCGACTTGGGCTTCTCTTTTGCTTTCCATCAGGCGTAGGGAAGCCATTATGGCGAGTCGAGCTACTATAAAAATCTGTCAAAATTAGTCTACTTTTTCCAATAACCCAAGAACGATCTGCGTTTACCAAAAGTCCCTCAATAATGAATAGTTAAATCCATCGCGTGACTCTGAACACGTGTTTACATTCCCATACTTCGCTTTCAATTCACTTTGCATTTTCCTTACACGACCCACCTGGCCGGTTGATTACCAAAGTTTGTTGACGTACCAACCTACCAGGTAAACATGAAACGATAGAAATTGAAAGTTAAAACTATAAGTAATCATTCTTTTCAAATAGCCAAATACGTAGATAAATTTGACGGATATTTCTTAGAATTATTGAAAATTCTTCTAGTTGCATAAATTTTTCGAGTAGATAGATAGATAGGTACCTACTCTATAATGCAATGTGCATTAATTAAAAAGCTCTTAAATGCACATTAAAAGATTGATCGACAACTGTTTAATTTGCCTAGTTTATAACTACAATTGTAATTTTTGTGTAATTTTCACTATGAGCGATCTCTTCCAGACAATCTTTGATATTTTAAGAAAGGCTTGCAACAAAAAAGACTTTGAGAAAAAAAATTGTATTGAAAACTTTGCCAGTAACCGCTTCCATATTTAATTTAAGAGTATTTCCTTTCACAACACCAAGTACCATTCAAACATAGCCATTATAGATATTAACTGCCTAAAACTGTACAAATTACACTTGATCACTAGTATCAACCCACGAAAACGATAAAGCTCCATTACACATCATCATTGTATTCAATTTCATTTGGTTCATCGCTTAAAATCATTAGAAAATTAAGAAATGTAGTAGCCCAAAACACTTAGACAATATGGGGCCTCGCTTGGTGTAGACTATAGACACTTACTTGTAGTTGTTTTTATATTGTGTGCTTACCCACGTTTCTGTTCGATGTAGGTACACGAAACCAATTAATATAACGCACCAAAACGGAAAAACGTACCTTAAAACGATGCTGTAGCAAATAAAATCAATTATTTACATGCACGCACATACGAATACCCCCACCGTATCGAAGGCGTTGTAACGATTACCTTTCCGCCGACAGACCGATAGTCTAAAGATGTCATTCGTGTCCCAAACCGTTGCTGGACTGAGCCAAGCCCGCCGCGAAGACCCACCACCGCGTCAGCATTGCTCGCACCAGCACACACATCGGAACCACCAACTCTGCCGAAAGAACAGCCTCCCCGAATGGGACCCGCCCGAGCCAAGGGCCAGAAAGAACAGTCTCCCGGCCGATATCCTCGACAGGGTAAAGGACTCCCCGTCACACAGCCCGCCCATACTCGAGGAAGAGTGACAACCATCTCCGTAAGTCCTTGGTGTCCCCAGTCACTCTAGTCGCATGGACGCACTCCAGTGTTAGCACGAAGAGGACCGGCTTTCGGGACAGGCCCCTTGCATGCTTAGCAGCTTCTGTGAGACCCTAGGGACGGACCTTGCACGAAAACCTTGTATAGATGTGTTTATTTTGTGATTAATGTTTATTTATCAAGACGATATACTGATTGTTACCGATTCATGAAGAGACGACGAGATGCCTCAATGTTGATAACGTAAACCTTTCAAAATGTTCAAAACGTTCGATTAATTCCATCTAAAACAGTGCACGCATGATATTAATAACCAAGATAATGATAAATTACATGAATCGTCTATCTATTAATCTAGATGTGGACTTAAATTATGAAAATGGGAACGCCAATTAAATCATTTATTATGGGCTAGATGTCATAGCCTAATTTGAAAGAAATTTCCTTTTGAAAACTGATATTGATGAAACAAAATCGATACAAGCTAATCAAGCACCCATCAAGGGCGGAAGCAAACTAAACGACCGTGCTCTGTTTCAGCAAGCTGCCGTGAATATTAACGGTGGAAACTAAGAGGAAACTGAACATAATTACTGTTAAGGCAATTAATAACGAAGCCTTCCCTGTGAAAGGAAATTGCATATTGAAATTGAAAAGAGTTTTAAATGTTGGTATTTAGGATAAGACAGAGAAGAAAAATAACTTTCTTCATATAGACTTGAATCAAGCACTTATAAAAACTACACAGATGAAATTATTCTACTGGTTCCATTATACAAAATATGTGATTTTTCAAATTATTCGTATTCCAATAATGTGAAATTTATTACATTTCAAGTAATACCTACCATCTTGTATAATTCATGAAAGCTAAATCAGATTGAATGAATATTGTAATATTTTTTGTTTAAGCGACTTATTAAAATGGTGAAAAAAGCATTGAGAGAATTCATAAATCAAACTCAGTAAATTCAAAGAATTATCGCAATCGTACTGAAAGATCTGACAAGTTAACAAGGTCGATCAACGGGTTCACTTCGTACTTTATGTAAAGATCAAGATAATACGTACATATTAATATTCCTTTTAATTACCTTGTAAAATTTAATCCGTAAACTTTCATTTTATGTCTGAATCGTACATTTTTATGTTAAGAATTTACTACTATGTTCCACAAAATAGGAACTACAATTCAAATAGAAAATAATGGATAGTGGTGATTCTATAGAATTATTATATCACGATCAATGTAAATTTTCTAGGAAAATTATATATTTGCGCTTATGAACGTAGACTATCCACGTCCATGTATGAAAGAAAATTGAAACTGAAGAATATACTGAAAATGTTTACGAGATTTTGCTGAAATCTCAGGCTGTGCCCTGTATGAACATGCGGGCATGTTCTTAGTGGTACTCCTACGATCGAGTACATTATTATAAAAAAGAATAATTTGACCAGTTTCGATCACAAAAAGCCCGAATAACAAAAACATAACCGCTCAAAGTGTCTTGCCAAGAAAATATAAGCCTGTTCTAATCATATGCCATTAGAAAATTGTAACCCCTACTGCAAGGTCAATCGGACATTTCCCCGGCTCACGTGTGCTAAACTGCGGCAACACGCAAGCCACGCGAGCACTTGCATACAATCAACTATCGCGGGAAATGAAGACATGATGCCGTGAAAAATACCACTCAGGGCTGATGATAACATCGTTTCATAATGGTGGACTTGGAGGAAAAGTTTAATCTGGAAATTGGAGGAAATTTGATTCTAAACTTGGAGTTCCAGACAAAAGGAATTCGCTTGACGACAAAATGGTTACAGCGAAAGATAAGAATGAAACACATGTAACTAAAAGTTGACTATTCGGTGTATATTTTGCACAAAGTTTGTACAGTTCATATCAGTTTGAACAGAGATTTGTCTGCAAATATTGACATTAAGGACAAAGTGGCTATCAATCAACTTCAGATTTCAGAAACTGTTTCAGATAACAAGGTATTTCAATAAGATTACAAGGAGCTTTTGGTTGCACACCATAATAAGAAACGGCTTGTTTGTATTTTATTTAGTAAACTGGTGAGAAAATGTGAAATGTACGTCTTCTTTATTAAAATGAGCCTATCCATAAATTGTACAGTTGTGGCTTGACCTTCAGTGGGTTAATATCAATATCTGCTACTCCCAAATATTCTTGGCTTTAAAAAGTAATGTATGTACATTAAGAAGTGTAATGTAATGAATGAAAGCCGCAAATCATATGACTTGCAAGAATTAAACATCATATCTTAAACACATACATCATGACTGCACTATCTTGGTCAAATAAATCCAACTCATGCAAAATTAAGGTCAGCACAGTTTCTTGGCGAGTCATTCTTTCATTTGAACTAGTCTTTGGAAAGTATCGTCTGGCGTTTGACCACTAACCAAAATTTACTACATCTACATTTAGAATTTTCTATTCTATATGAAATCCATGTACATCCGAACCATCAAAGGAACTTTTAGGACATGGGTCAGTTTCTTTATCCATTGTATATTTTAGGATATCGAGTTCAGAAATCAATTTATGATGGATACAATATGTAACAACATTGACAATGGTCTTCCGTGACATGAAGACTCAAAAGAGTATTATCTTGATTACAAATCGAACCAAAATTAAATGGCATGTAATACATGAGTTTAAAACATGATAAAATCATTTTACTCTACCATATTTCATTTATCATTTAATTTATTACCTACTCTACCTGTCAAAATTGATATCAATTACACACAGCTACTTGAATTGTCACAATTTTCACGTTCCGAGAAGTTTCAGGGATGAAATGAAATTTAAATAAAAGTATCATAAGACGTCCCCCGTTTTAAAGTCAAGAGTTTCACTGTGTTATCTCCCTTGGGTGTTATTGAATTAATTTGGTGCCACTCCGAACAAAAATGTCTGAGAGAATTCCTGGGAGTCGAGAAATGTTTTATTGTAATCAAATTTTGAAATACTCCCGTAGCAGAGTGCCTCTTTACTTTACCAAGAGATATCTGGAGTTACTTTTAAAATCTGTTTTTCCTTATATTGCCGCTCAACTTAAATCTTAACCCTAAAATGTTTTACTTTGTATGCCCACTGTATACCTAAATAAAAATTTTGATGTTATGTGTTCTTTATTACTGTTAGCGTAATTTTACGAGCGTGCTGTAAATCAACTTTATGAAGGTTCAAATAAAGGCTTAGGACGTTATAAAGTAAAATTGGGTGCTGTTATTTCAACTAATCGGCATCCTACATCTACTCAAAAAAATCGTTTAAATGTCTTTGTCTAAATAAACTCTTTTGTCTTTCGTCCCATTTCGTGTATCCCTCACCTATCCCGATAGGTCGCATAAACCAGGTCGCTCTTCACATTTGTGGGACATAGAAAAGGCTAATATCAATGAACTCCTTTCGGCACTTCTTCTCACCAAACCACCTCACGTCGGAGTGCTAGCAGCGAAAACCGTATTGACGTCCAAAAGGATTGGAAATTAATTTCCAGAAATTACTATGTTTGTATAGTGTAGACTGAGCCGAGGCTCTCTCCCGAGACTCAGCATGGGGTCCTTCAAAAAGGTTGTAAAGGGTCGACAAGCGCGTATGATACCCCCGGTGTTGCAAATGTCCAAAAGTTGCGATGTCCGCACCATCAGGCGGGCCTGAGGGGTTCTTAGAGGATCGGCAATGTGCTTGTGATACTCCCGGTGTTGCAAATGTCCATAGGTTGCGGTAACCGCACCATCAGGCGAGCCTAAGAGGTTCTTAGAGGATCGGCAACGCGCGTGTGATACTCCCGGTGTTGCAAATGTCCATAGGTTGCGGTAACCGCACCATCAGGCGAGCCTAAGAGGTTCTTAGAGGATCGGCAACGCGCGTGTGTTATTCCCGGTGTTGCAAATGTCCATAGGTTGCGGTAACCGCACCATCAAGTGGATCTTAGGCTTGTTTGCCACTTCAGTAGAATAAAAAAAAACTGACCGAAACTTTCCATTGTTGCAGGCGGAGCGAGTTTCTAGGATGTGTCTCGTTCCCTCTGAAAGATGCCACGAGCAGTGACCTCAGCGGCACCTACTTCCTGCAGCAGACCGGCCGCGCGGCGCCCGCCCATGAGAGGAGCGACCGCGTAGACCGCAAGATGGCCACCGACAACATTGAGACCAGCACCAACGACGGCACTAAAGAGAACCATAATGACAAAGGTGAGTTTCTCAGAATGTTCATCAATATGCTGTTTTTCAAAGAACATCAAAAGCAGAGAATCTCATCCTCGTCATCGTCAGTCTGTTGCAATCCACTGCTGGACATAAACCTCTCCAGTTGTTCGCCACCTAAAGCAAACATTTGGAGGTTAGTGATCGCAGGGCGTAGCTTCCCGCTCTGATGACGCTGCTACCCGTCATAGACCTGTGGTATTTAGTTGTTGGTTAGCAGACAATCTATCTGATGTTAAACGCTACGCTACTGTAATAGACTCAGCCATGCCCATGTGGAATGAATTCCACTTCACGAAAGCTACTTCGTGAAGAGAGAACCCATTTTAAACCATATTTAAGATGTATCGTAGCGAAAGAGCCGCAGCGCACCTGAGAGCAGGGTCCATACCACAAAAATCGAAAACGATCGTTCTTTGAACGGATCTCGTAATTTTGCGAAATAAATTTCATTTTTGTTTTTATACTTTTTATTGCAGCCCTCCATTTTTCACTTGCTTTGTTTCGTATCCAGCTTATCGGATTAATGGTCACACCATCTTTCCCATGGCACTATCAATCACCACCAGTGCCAAAGTCTCTGAAAGCTATTTGGATATAATTGTGGTCATGTCCACACACAAAATTGACAACGCTCAATATCGAATTTTATTTCCTTTAATAACTCGGTTTGATAGGATCTATCGGTTAGATTGACTAATTACAAGTTTTGGTATCAATGCAATTATTTATACAGCATGGGTTGGTACGTAACAGTATAGAACACCAAATAGTGGTTAGACAATATATTTTTGAGGAGTCGAATTTTTGAGATGATTATGACTAATTGTATGTAAATTTACTTCTATTTCACAACTGCTTGTTGTGATGAATTAGACGTATAGGGTTAGGTATGATATGATTTTGGAACTTTCGGTATGTATATATTTTTGTCCATTTATCATGCGGAGTTCTAGTTCTTTGTGCTTACTTGCTTGCATAAATCAGATGCTGACTTACCTGTTCTCCTGTAATTTTTGTGTGTAATAAAAGTTCTCTTACTTGTATGTAGGTATTAATTAATATTTAAATCTTTCCTGATCAATTTTATATTCCTTAATCAATCGCTATAAGCTATCTCTTTCATTGTTTTCATCTTTTTTATCTGATCAATGCGTTTCCAAACCTTTTCACGATCGTCATTGGCAGAAGCACAAACCAAACATAGCTAAAAATCACAAACGGACGGTAGATATTTATTTGTAATATTTTCCAGTCTAACAAAAATTCCTGCTTAAATTTTCTAATACTCCACCATTCTCCAGGTGTGGCGACCAACGGGCCTTCATCAGCCACGGGCCCGAGCCAGGCGCAGGTGGCAGCCGCTCTGCAGCGAGAGGCCGACGAGCACCTGTTCCTGCGGTACCTGGAGCTGGACCCCCCAGAAGACCCCAACGCGCCGAGGAGGGCACAGAGGAACGGACGGACGCCCTTCACTACTAGTAGAAAGTGAGTACCTTAGTTTTTTAGTCGAAAAGCACAAACGGGCTTGGAAGACAGTTGTTAGGATCCTTATGCCAGCTAGAGCGTGAAGTGGTGGTAGACGCGTCCGCTCTACGCCGCCCCCAGCCCGGGCTTCACCGAAAGGCATACAACGCATCGTATGCCCTCTGAGCCCCTCCTTCGTGCGGTATCTGCCCACCCCAGACCAGGAAAGCTAGTCATCAGCCACTTTTTTGCTTCTCCTAACCCTACAAGTTGCTGAAAGTAAATATTAGGCAGATGTAATGGAACAACTTTGCTAATATTACAGCGAGACTTGGAACCTTGAACCAATTCCCATTCTCATAGTACCTTCGAATCCCTATACCCTGCATCATGAGCCTGCAGGCATCCACTGCTAGACCTAGGCCTCCCCAAAGACTTTTTTTATTTGGGGGATTTTCCTCAGTCACCACGCTTGGCAGGCAGGTTCGTGAATATAGTAGGTACTCTGAAGGCGAGAAATGTATATCTTAACCGTCCCTCTCTTTCACCAGACTCGTCCGCGGAGCTGGGGGAGGCTTCGGCTTCACAGTCGTATGGACGAGACCACCTCGAGTTGAGAGGGTGGCGGCGGGAGGGTCTGCAGAGCGTGGGGGGCTGCGGGCAGGGGATTACCTGGTCTTCGTTGGGAACAAGAATGTAGTAACCGCTTCTGAAGAGGAAGTTCGGGGTCTTGTCAAGTAAGTTTCTTGAATTTTCCCTTGAAAATTTTGCATTTATAATATTAGTAGAAAGTAGGATATAATAATAGTAGAATAAATAAAACAAGACATACTACTACTAAATTAAAGAGCTTTGCTCTTGTCGGTGGAGCAACTTCCACTCCTCCCTGGACTCCGCCAGCGCCTTCAACTCCTTGTACGTTATGACATTAACTTTCTCCTTTACCTGTTGTGTAAATGTTCGTCTTGGCCTCCCTCTTCCTCTTCTGCCTTCTATTTTACCTTCTATTATAATCTTCATAAGTGTGTCATGACGCACAAGGTGTCCCACCATTTTCCCCCTCCTGTTCTCAATCTCCTGCATTAAGCATCTCTTTTCCTTTAACATCTCCAATACCTCTTCATTTGTCTTAGACAAGACATAACAAGCATAATACCTAAGCGCTGTGGCGCTGCGCACATATGTCATGGGCTACGACATACGCCCAAAGCTCCACCTAGGCCCAAACTAAGCCGAAGCATGGGTATGGCTATGGGTACTAGACAACTGATTAAGTTACTCAGATACTTTATTTTTTACATATTATAGCTATCATCATCATCATTATCAGCCTATCGCAGTCCACTGCTGTACAACATAAGCCTATCCAGTTGTTTGCACACTTTGAGCAAACACCTGGAGGCCTTACTCATAATCGCCACGCTAGGCAGGCAGGTTCATCATGCATTTTATCTAGAAACACCCAAAACATACAAATTTTTGTTTGACTCGCTACCACTGTGTCAGAGGCAGCATTCACTACTACTCAAGTAAAGTAGCAGCTACTTTACACGAAATAATTGTCTATATTGGTTTATACATGGATATCTAATCACATCCTCATTCGCTTCCAGATCCGCAGGCCAATTCCTGACAGTAGAAACGTTCAGACGTGTGCCCCAAAACGGCGCGGGCGTCCGGCCGCGTCTCGGCCAAGTGAGCATACCTGCGCCGGAGTCGACGCCGCCGCCCGCGCCGCGCTCGCCGCGCGCCACCGCGCTCGCGTCCCCCGCCGCCGCCGCGCGCCCCCCCACCGCCTGCTCGTCCACCAGCCAATCCCTGGACAGACGCAAACTGCACTTACCCCAAGTCACGTTTTCGAAAGAGGTCGGTAATGGTATTATTGTGTAGCGCGGTGCTAAGTTTGCGGTGAAGAATCCAAGTATCATCATCAACCTAGAGGAATACAGTATGGGGCACTTCATTCAAGTCGAAAGTAAATAGGTTCTTAAAAGGTCGGCTAAACGCATGCGATGCCCCTGGTGTTGCAGGCGGCTAAGGGCTACGGTAACTGCTTACATCGGGCGGGCCGGTATCCATTTACCAACTTGGTATGAAAAAAACCCACAAACGTTCACTGCTGAACATAGGCCTCCCATTATGATAATCATTTTGGGGAATTGCCTTAGTAACCGCACTACGCTTGGCAAGCTGGTTGGTGATCATTCAAATCCGAATGTATTCAACCGAACGTTGACATGTTTCGCAATTATATCAATTTCTTATCTTTCTCCTTTCACTCCCTGCTCTATTCTCATCTTAGTACAAAGATACAACCATATATTCAAAGAGTTTCATCATTAACATCGTCATCGTCAGATTTATCATTCGTATCATAGGAGCTTCCTTTCCTGCACTATTCCCAAACAATATTTTTCCGCAATTTTCTAATATTTCATTAACACCTATCTATCTATATAGTTAGTGCAATTATTATACATTTTGTAACCCGAATCTAACTATAGAATTTTGTATCCCGAAACTACATAGTTTGATACCATTTGTTCCCAATCATTTCGGTTTTACCTACCTGCTCTGTAAATGGTTAAACGTGACTTGTCATTGAGACACCAATTTCATCAGATAGCCCATTATGTAGATTCACTTTAAACGTATCACTATAAAGCCTGGATGTATTTGGATTTTTCACTTTGCATTGGATACTTTGCACCATCTAAGCATCCATTAAAATTTTAAATTGTGGCATACTAGTCATCTTTAGAAAATCGAATTTAGAATTGGAAATCAAATGTTTAGAAAAGTGGTGCTAGTATAAACCAAATTTTTGTGTGCTTACGTCATCACACTTAATATCGTATACAGTTACGTCACTTGATTGAGAGGAATCCAGAGACTTAACTTCAAGGAAATGTTCTGTAACTTTTGTCAAGGCAGGTACTCAAAACTTTCTGTAAGTCTTACAACTAAAGTTCATTTGAGTAATACGACATTAATTTTCTAGAAGTTCTGTCTCTGCTTATAATACTTTACGTGTAAGTTTGTAATGCTTTTTGTTATTTATTTTTGTACAGATAGCAACTTTAGCTCGTAGACTTCATACATTCCACTATTTAATAATCATATTATGTTATCGTAGTTTTTTTGTAGCATATAATTTGTGTATTAGTTTATCTTCTTTATTAACATTTAGCTTTAAGACAAATTCATTCAAAGGGGAATCGTTACGTTTAACCTCGCTGTTTTTGTTAATATTTATTTTGTTAATGTTTTCTATTTATTTTCTTTGACCAAGACTTTTGCGTGTTATTTTTTTTATTTAACATAATTTTTTCAATGTATTACCTTCAAACGTCATGACGTAGTATAATTTTTGTTTTTGTAGCATTCGCAAGATTTTAGTTTTGTATTTTTTTTTTTGTGTAATTACTAATAAATTGGTTCCTGTTAATTTTATTTCGTTTCTAATTTATGTTTTATAAGCGCAAATAAATTTATTGCTTTTAATTTATTTTGTATTTTTCATTTTGTTTATCTTTACCTTTTCTATTTATGCACCTTTTTGAATTAGTTTTATATAGTAATTAAATTATGTACTTATATCGAACATTGGGAAACAAGATAGTTTAAAAAGTACTAGGTATGAAACGAACTAAATAATAATTTCAAAGATACTAAGGGCATTATTTAAAATTGTATTTTTGGAGTTGTTATTATACATTTTAAAGAGACATCTAATATTTTCATAAGTATTATGTAATCAAATCACCGTTTAGTTTACTAAGAAAAACCCCAAGCAGCGTCAAGTCAAGAAGGGAAAGCTCCCTAAAGTACTACTATTCGGAAAGGTAGTCACCAAAACCACAATCTCCCGTCTTGATTTCACATGTGAAAATGTAACCTCGATGAAAATAATATTTCCTATTATTTTCCACAGTATTGTCAAAGCTAAAAACAAAATGGTTCTGTAGATACTTACCGTACCTACTTATAATGACATTTGAGCCTGTCTACTAGTTAATGTTAAATTATACATATTAGACGATCAAAAAAGTTTGGCGTAAGAACTGTCTTATTAACAAAAAATAAAAGTGAAATAAAATGAAATGAAAATGTCCTGCTACCAGAAAGGAAAGTACCAGAACTGAAAAATTTTAATCGTTACTTGCCAGAAACGTTCCCATTCGTCTTTATGACTTCCCGATTATCGCCCGCTCTTCCTTAGACGCCAGGCCTATCATCGGACGGGAGGAAGCGGGCCCTCCTAGCCGTAGTGGCCAGGGAGCAGCACTACGCCACATGTTTGCAGTTCGGGCTGGTCCGCTTCGTGTCACCTCTGGCAGAACGAGCAGACCTCATTGCGCCCAGCGACCATCAGCTGCTGTTCCAGAATATTGAGGAAGTAAGTATTGATATGGGATGACCCTGTAAGGGTACTGACGCAGAATGTGCACTTCTCAAAGTGAGTACTCACCCAAAAATGTAAATTTCGCAGAATGTGCATTTCTCAAATGGGGCACTTCACAAAATGTGCACTTTTCTAGGTAAGAAACTTGCGATAGAGTGTGACTAGAGGCAAAGTATTATGTGAGAGAGAAACACGAAAGGCGCATAAAGACGGAACACGTGGACATTGATGATCTTGGCGATGTTTCGTTTAAAATCAGCCTTTAGATTGTGTCAAACAAAAATGTAAAACATCAACGTCAATGGGGACATTTTGTATGAGGGCGGCGGCTCCAAATTCAGCCATGTGCCAAAGCGTCCTTGTTTTAAAGAAGTTATAAAGTTCCTTGATTCGGAGCAACTGGGTCCGTAGTTTAGCTACTGCACCCAAACTTATTTTAATTCAGAAATAGAGATATGTAGATAATTGCCAATTCTGATTTAGTTGATCAGGTAGAACAGGTGAGATTAGACACTAAAAGTAACAGAACAAAATTATAAGAAAAATATACTAAAAATTATTATAGAAGATTTCAAATCTGATATTGATCTTATTAATAAAAATATTATTGCATACTCTAGCAAAGACATGATACATTATAATTATAGTTCATTCGCGTTAAGAAGAGAAATTATAATTTCTAGCGATTTAATTGGCTAGTGGCCTGTCAGTGACCTGTCAGTCACTATTTTCTTAACGCGAATGAACTATAGTTATGATAATAAGATGAAGAAAAAAATTATCGTTCCGTAATTACAGTCTAACATATTCCCATCAGATTTTCCGACTGTCCGAAGACATCTTGGACCAAGTGGTGCAGGATGACGGCGAGATACAGACCTCGACGGTGGTGGCGGTGTACCTGCAGAAGACCCCTGTGTTCCTTAGTCTTTATAAGAAGTATTGTCTTGGACTGAAAAGAGCTGACTGTGTTTTGGTGAGTGAAGTAGATAAACAAACATATCTTCTAATCCACATAGGTACGTGAAAGCTCTGGGACCTTTTTAAAGGCTAAGATGACACTAAATGAAGTAAACAAATGTCACTGATAAACAATAAATAAATAAATAAGCCAAGACATGCCACGCTGGGCCACACAGCGCCACCTAGCCCGAAACTAAGCCGAAGCTTGTACTATGGGTACTAGACAACTGATAAACTTACTTAGATACATTTTTTTTTGTAAATAAATACATTGTTATACATAGAAAACACCCAGACCAATACAAACAGACATGTTCATGAACACAAATGTTTGTACTGTGCGGGAATCGAACCCACGACCCTTGGTTCAGAGGGCAGAGGTCACTACCAAATGAGCCACCGAGCCTGTCTGCCTGATAATGGCCAGGAGTGACGTGATGAAGTGGATAATGTTAAATCCCAAGCATTTCATCTATATTCTTTAACTCTGTAGGTAAAAAAATCAAAAGACCCAAGCGGAGCCTTCTCTCGGTTCTGCACGAGTCCGCCCATCCCAAGGAGAAGACCAGACATCACGTCCTTAGTGCATAAACCGCTGGAGCAGTTCAGGGAACTCCTGAGGCTGATGCGGGCGGCGGCTGCGGCCAACGGCGCGGGACCTTACGACCAGCTCGAGAAGAAACAGCTGCAAGTCATTGTGGAACAGTTGCAGGTGAGGATCAGTAGCAGTGTTAGTCGTGGGCAGTAGAGCAAAAGGCCTCGTGCCTCAAAGTCTAAAAGTTAAAATAAATTGGCATGAATGGCAAATTAAAAATTGTACGCAACAAAGATTTTCTTTACTTTAATGTTCCAAAGAAGTAGGAATTCAGGCTAGGCCAGTTGTTATCGTTGGGCAGGTGAAGTTGAAACGACCTTGCCTGAGCTCCATGAGGATAGCTGCAGGAGGTTATTTGGTAGGAGCTGGCAGGAGGTTGCGCAGAACAGATCTAGATGAGGCTCTTAACACATTGACCAACAGAGACATTGCGCCAATCCAGTACTAACTAGTCAATCAAGTAAGAACTATCTTAATTAGTAAATTACTGTTTAATTTCTAGTGAATTTTTATTTAGTGTTAACTTCTTGTTCAACTATCATCATCATGTTACCTTCAGGAGTTTGCAACGGAATTATTCAATTTAAGTTGATAAAAGTATTCACGAGGTAATAGTAGATAGGTACTGTTCAAACTTGCATCACTGCCTCACCGAATCTAAATATAAATTTCGAAGGTATCAACGAACTAAGTAGATTTTATTTCCTATTCTCCAATAAACCATCAATAAGACGTGTCAGAAAATAAAGCGTATTTAAAGGATTATTTGGTGATTTCAGAGCGGGTATCAAGATGTGACAGCGGGATCAGGACTAATGGGGTTGGCTGGAGACGGCAAGCCGTTGCTTTCAGTGTCAGACCTCGAGAGTAGACTTGTGTTCACTAGGTGTAAAGTAAGTAGATACATCAAGTATTTTGAATTCAAATTCAGTGACTCCCAATCTTTAATTACTCGTATTCTTTAGAGTACGCTACCTTAATAAGCATGACTGCGAAGTTAACCATTATTCACTACTACATTAGGCAAATTATGTATAAAACAAGAGTTTCCATTCTTTCCCAAACATGTATCGCCGACGTAGGGCAAAATCTGCAGAACTTAAATGGACATGGGCGGGCCACGCGTATAGACTGTACTCGGCTTTTAGCCAATGGACCAGAATTTGTCACAATATCTACCCACAGTCGGCCGCCGTCAAAGGAGCAGGCCGAAGAAGAGATGGCGTGACGACCTGGACCATTTTGCACTAATCTATCACGAACTGACAGCTGACTGACTGACTGCTTACCATCAGGCATCACATTTGCTAGTCTGCCGCCTATTGCATAAAAGAAACTGGCCGAGAATAGGGACAGTAGAGGCTTAATGACTACCACCAATACTCGCTGGCTTAACCTCTACGCTCTTCTTCCTTCCAGCCCTTCGTGCTCAGCACAGCAGGCAGACAGTGGATCTTCGGCGGCGAGCTGTCCAGGGTCGAGGGTCGGGCGGTGCGGCCCTACTGGGCGCTGCTGTTCACCGACCTGCTACTCTTCGCCACCGTCTCCAGGGACAGGGTGCTGTTTGTCACTGAGGAGCCTGTGGCGCTCGGCACGGTGTCTGAGGCGCAGTTCAATGTTAGGAAAAAAGGTTGGTTCTAGAACTTTCCATATTAGGGTTCCGGATTAAGAATAGGTACCGCGTCTCATTCTGTGGGTGTCGTTGAAGACGTCTTAGAGAATTCCCGAACCGCCATCACTGTAGTATATCATTATACTTTTTGTTAATTTTGACGAGAACCTTCCATTTTGAAACGTAAACCGCTGAGAAATCCGAAAATTCTGATTTCGATTCTTTGTCGCTTCAATTAGGGATATGAAGTTTTCTAAATCGATTTGGATTTGCGTGTTCTACGAGTGACACTGTCAGCCATAGCCTTAGTTGAAAAACAAGTGGCGTGCGTGTATCACTCAAACACACGTTGTCATCAAACTTTTCACTCGTACAAAATTTAAGGCCACTACTGCATTATGCGGTACAATATCATTAAATTAAAATTTCCCATTCCAGCGACAGAGTTCCGACTGATCCTCGGGCGCACGGGAGGGGAGAGCCCGCTGGTGTCCTGCGCGCCGCGAACTCCTGGCCGCACGCGCACGGTAGTGCTACGGGCGCCCTCCATAGACCTCAAGGCGGTGTGGCAGAGCTTACTGCAGAGGCAAATGTGAGTAATCTACTTTTTAACAGGGCAGAGCAAAGATCTTGTCCTGAATATACTAAGTGCTTATACATATTTAGTGGCTAAGTATGGGCCTATGAAAATATCGTGAAAAAATTCTAAGTTTGTGTGAAGTCTAGTCGACTCTGCACATGACCTGTGTGGTTTATAAACCTTTATTGACCTAGGGACTACCCTACGCTTACTAAAGCAGTTTGTGGCATTTTCCTTCCGGCACATTTAGTGAGCATTGAGTCAGTCACCAAGCACTCAGCTGCTTACTAGGAGTCTAAATGGTAACATAACATCAATTTTGCTACTTGCCCTGTCATAAGCCACTTCTAAATCAATTCTTAATTGATCTAAAATCAATCTAGATTTCAGTTAAGCAGCAATACCTTGGGTGTTCCACTGGGCGCTTCCCTGTTTTGTTTTTTTATAGTGGCTCGACATAATGGCTTCCCTACGCCTGATGGAAAGCGAGAGAGAAGCCCAAGTCGCTGTGACAACGGGCAAGTAACTGTTTAGTTACCTGTCAGTTGCCACCGCCATGTCGGCCCAACCCCAACCCCCCACGAGCTCCGGAAACCCTACTCACCGACAGGAACATGACGCGGAGGTCATTTGGCTGCGGTATTCTATAGGGTGGAGGTCCTTCTCCGGACGCGCAGCTCAATTCGAGCGAAGATTCGCCATGCCCTACCTCTCTTAAACAGTGATTGTCAAACACGGTTTTACAGAGATTGTCAAAACATTTTAAGCAACTCCTTTATTTTCAGATACCGTGCACACACAATGACGGGGACACCTCTAGGCTCACCGCTAGACTCGCCAGATCCACAACTGACGTTCTCCCTCGCGACCCTGGACTCCCAACAGCGCCAGGTATCCGCATCCAGCATCCAAAGGCACTCGAGCCTCGCACTCCTCCCAGCCAGCTCCTACCGTTCGCACCTCAACATGCTCGTCGAAGAACGACCAGAGAAGGAAGTCAGAGTCAGCTTCGACGTCCGCACCAGCTCAGATTCGCCAATCCCCCAACCGGTCAGAGGCCCGCTCAGCACAGTATGGAGAACAGCCCCAACGCCCGAAACTCCATCAGCTAACCTCTCTCCAGCAGAATCTCAAACTTTCTCCTCCCACTTCGTTTCTTCTTCTAGCATAGAAAAGAACGAGGAACGAGCGACGTCCCCCAGTGCTCAATTGACTCCGGACGGGGGTGAAGATTACTCAGAAATGTCCCCATGTAGGTGGGAATCCTTTGAAGCCGATTTGGCTTTGGCCGACTTAGACGTGGACCCTTCTTACAAACATGCTGTAGAGGAGCGCATCTTCTTGCCCGATGACCCTCTTCTGCCGCGAGTGGCCCTCCCGGAGCGGCCGACTCCCCCCGCTTACTTGGAACTTTGATCCGCGGAGTCTGATCCGGAGCTAGCAGACTCCTGCTACCCCCGGAGAGGAAACAGGTGGAGATAAGCCAAACGTGGACTAACACTGTGACCCTTAAAGTGTCCTGTAGCCCTGCGGTTTGATAGCTGGTGTTTAGGAGCGAATTCCGCAGGTACAGCTTTCGTCGTGCACTCGCCTCACGCGCAGGCGCAGTTTGTTGGATTGTTATAAATTTGCTTAAAGATGTAGTTGAGAATAAGGTTGTGGTAAAAAAAATTTTTGAGAGACATATTTTCGAACATTAGCAGTATTGAAATGAAATCTCGGTATTTTGATTATAAATAGTAAATTTATTAATAAGTCTGATACCCACTTATGATATTACAGAGTGTTCTTGTATTAATAGTACGAAAGCAACCAAACCGAGTACTGCGAAACGTTTTCTCAGAACTGATGAATCCACAAATGGGGTAATTAGTGATACAACTTGCTTAAGTATTAACCAATGTGTAATGCCAATTTACATTTTAACAAATAGAAATCAGTGTCAAAAATGTAACTGTAGGGTACCAAGCTATAACGATACTTAAAGACTTCGAACCTAGCTCGTTTTGATATAGTTACTTTGCTTCTTAAGTCTTCCGTCCTTTACCTAACGTTACGCTTTTCTTCGATGAAACTAATTTCAGATGTAACTTTAGTTTCTACACTACCTTCTACTTCTTACAAATGTGTCACTGCTGATCTTTCAATCACTGTGTGTAATGAAGCCACTATTTTACTTGATAACCATTTCCAAGACTTTGTAAAGCATGAGACTACAAACTCTTAACATTGTAAATCTGTACATAACATAAGCACTTGTACAGGTCATGTGGATATTTGGCGATCTGCTTCGCGAAATCAGAATCATGTAGACATCATCGTAGATCTTATCTAAAGCAATTATTATTTCAACAATGCTTCTTATGTTAAATGCACTTTTCGCCTAGAATTAAATGTGTTTACTGTGAAAAATGGTAGTCGGTGTAAATTCTATGTGGAATAATTTAGCTAATGCTTTTTATTTATTAGTAATAATGAACATATAGATGAATATGTAAATCATGTAACAGCAGATTGTAAAATTGAGATTAGATGACGAGTATTGTATCGCTAGCATCGCAAAATGTTCACATAACCTAAGGTCCGCGGTTTTGTATGTGTATATGACCTCCTTTTTTACAAAACGAATTCGTAGTTAGAATCAATAATTTTCGATGTCTTTGGCTGTGTGTAAATTTTAATATAGAAATTAATAGAATACGAGAAAAAAAGATAATTTTGAGAAAGCATTTTACTTATAATTCTGGGTTCTTTGTGACATTTAATGGACTTAAAAGTATGATATATGAATTTGGATGTTTATGTTTAGATCGGAACCGTATATTTCTAATATCCGTAAATAAAGTGATTTTGTCAATGGCGAAAATAATTTCTTTTTATTTATTTGTATCTAAATAATTTTGCGACGCTAACGAATTATTTACGATTTCTTTAAAATTTAAACGACCTACCATTTTTCTAAGTATTCCATGTGGTGTATTCAGTTATACTTATTATTAAACTTTGCCTATTTTACTATCATACATACAATCGTTAAGTTTATAACCCATTTACGTATGGTTAAAATTACTCACACCTATCTATTAAACTGACTTAAAATAACTTAGACACTACCTTACATTCTTTAACATGTCGCATAACTCAAGTTTAATTAATTTACATAAAACAAAATACACAAAACGATTACCGTCCAGAAATCTAAACACACAAATCATACACAACTGGAATATAGATAAAATAGACAGAAAACACTTTACAGATGGTAAGTACTCGTATAATAAATAAATACTTATATATTTTAATGCTAATGCTGCTCAAAATTGATTTTAGATCGGCGAATATCCACATAAATCTTTTCAGTCCTTCAATTATAAGTTACTTTAATTTAGCAAAGTCTAGTACGGTTCATTCTATCTGCAAGATAGGAATGGTGCAAACAATTCTGGAGACCCAAAATCCATGAACCCAAAATCAATTTAACGAACTTATGCAAGTTCAGTAATAAAAATCTTTGTAAATTAATTATGATGGTAGCAATCTAGGGCTTAAATGGCAAAAATAATTGTAGACCCGTCGAAGCTCAGCTGAAACGCAGACTGGGGCTGGTGGCAGTGCCACGGAAGGAGCTCGAAGTACACGGAGTAGAGGGTCCACATTGCACCTCCAGAGGTGGATGACTCAATTGCCTGAAGCCGAGGAAATGGATCCACCAGAACCTGATATGGAGGTAAAGAAAGTCATTAGAGTACGAAATCCTTAAGTTAAAGTGAATGAACATTTCATATATTATTTCCATAATCCCATATTTGCGGCGTTTAGCTTTGGACATGATTATTGTATGTAGCCACGTTTCCACAAAAGAAAAAACAGTTTAGTGAAATAAAATTTTCCAGATGTGGAGTGTAGAGGAACTTAGGAAGAGGTCAAAGGAACTCAATCTTTTAGAAGTAGCAGACTTAGTTGTAAATGTTCCTGAAACCAAAGGTTCTTCACCTATCGAAAAGAAGGAGACTGAAAGAAGTCCTTCAAAAAGCAGTAATTCTGGAAGTCAGGTATAGAGTCCACTCAACTGATCAGACTTTACATTCAAAAGATTCATTTTATTAAATTTAAAACGTCTTACAGATTACCGTCAGGACGAGTCCGGTTGTGGTCGACACAATACCAGTCTGCAGGCAGTGCCACAAAAAATGCTTATCCAAACCGAACAGTCCCCTAATATCCCAAAAAGAGCCCCCCATACCTGTCAAACTCAAACCAGAGCCTTCGCCACAAAACTCGAACTCGAACAAAAGTTCAACTAGTGCGTGTAGTGCGAACTGTGGTAATCGTAAGCCAAAAAACTTTGTTAGTCATTTAGAGCGTAAAGGTGCTATAAAGATACGTCCCGAAGATGCGCCTCTAGCGGCCTTAAAAGTTATAGACTCAATCGAACAGAGTCAAAGGATGCTCAAGTCTACATCGTACGAACTGAAGACCGACTCGCCAATCCTGAACAGAAGCGTCCACTCCCACAGAAGTCACACGAAGAGCCAGCTGGAGCTGAGGAAAGAACACTCCATAAGATCACCGAGTCCATCCTCCAGCAGTAGAAATAATAGTCCCCTCTCAACTAGCCATACAACGTGCAGTTCCATGGTCTTCAACTCTAGCTCTAACGATTTAAGGATGTCCAATTCGAACATTGCCAATCAAGTACAATGTGTTATTGCACAAGAAAAATATTTGAACGAAGTCAAGTGTGTCGAAAGCATCACTCTGTCCAAATCAAAAGTTACTACATCTAGTTATCCGTCGCCGGCATCGGTGAGAAAAGAACAGATAACAAGACAAAAGGCTGAGAATGTACTAAATAAAGTGTTAGGTATGAACATTATAACGAAAAGGGAAAACGTAGGTTCGTGCTTAAAGACTTCGTCAATTTTTTTAGAAGACGATTCCATTCACGAGGATGATAACGATTTTAAGATAGATAGGGGTATTAGAAGATCTCCTAGAATGGGTATATCAGCAGTTAGTAAGATGAATGGGGATATAAATAAGAAGACTGAAAGGACTGAAGATTTCAATGCTAATACTAATCCCAGTGAAGTAGGTTCCGATGATGACCTGGAGCTGGGGCCTTTGATGTTGATGGGTCTGTCAGCGATAAATCCTGCGGCCCATTTGATGAGAGTGGAGCCCTTCAAACGCTCCTCAGTGACAAGCACAGTTCTGTCCAGGCCAGGCAGTCTAGGCTCAGCCAAGTCCGAGTCTCCTGTGCCCAACATTGCAGTGGTTCCACCAACGCCGGATTATAACACCAATAAGACTGTAAGTTATAAGAAGATATAAAATTTTTGTAAATTAAATAATTGCCATATGTACTTCAAATAGAAAAAGATTTCCTAAATATACCTAATATCTACAATTTTTGTGACACGAATATTTATTACAGGAAACTCTAATAGACGATTCTCCTGATTCACCAGACGTACCCGAAGATCTGCCTTACGTGTCTCTCAAAAGGTATAAAACCATTTTAGAACTTTTTGTTTTTCATCAAAATTAACCACTAAGATAAATTCAGAAACATGTTTTACAGATACGGCACTATGTCAAGTCTGGAAAGGTTACCATCAGATGAAACGGACGATGGAAACGTGAGACTGACAGCCCAGGAGCCAGAGACAACTATAAAACCCTATAACCCAGGTACAAAATACTGTTACTTTTATACATGTTTATCCTTAGAATAGAAATTGTTTTTTTGTTACTGTGGGTAGCAGACGAGCAAACGGCCCGTCTGATGTTAAACGGTTACCGCTGCTCATAGAATCTGCAATGCCAGGGGCACAGCTAAGCTCGCTACCGTGAGGAAAGAGTTCTCGTTAGACCACGTTTGAGGAAGGACAAGTCGTAGCGATCGGGAAACACCGCGGCTGGGAGTTGGTTTAATAACATGCCAATGAAAAACAATCATACCTCGTCAATTTCATACTGTTTTACATATTATGTCATTAGCAGATTTTATATTTTTAGTAACGGGTGCAGCAGGTGGAATAATGGGCTGGACAGCTAGAGCAGGCTCCTTCGTGGTAGAGAAGATGAACATCTTCAGTTACACCGAAAGTGTTCCAAACACTTCGATCGCTCACAAACAACCATCTTTCTTGGAGAGGTATGTTACGAGTCCTTACAATAAAATCGATACTCTTAATCTTTGAACAACTTCCATTTATTGATGTATTCTTGAATACGAATTAACCATAAAAAGGTTTCATACCGATATTATTACAAGACATTCATGTTTTTATTAATATTTATTGTTTATTTAATAACTTAACAATTCACTTACTTCATTGACTTACATTACTTGCTCATGTTTCTTTATTTATTACTTTCATTTATGAATAAATTCTTACTTATTTTTATTTCATCTATTGGCAATATCTTTTTTCTTAATTTCATTGTCATATATTAATAAGAGATCCGTATTAACTTCACACTCTTTTTCGTACTGATTTCCTTGATTATTATCGTCATATGTATGTATATCAATAACCCTTTCTTTCATACATTAGGAGGAATTCAACAATTTTGGTGAAACTGAGACATCGATAAGTATGAGTGGGTGCCGAATTTCTATTTATGATTTTTCTGTGTTCTTTGAATATGTAGGTCTAAGCTCTTAGAGCATTTTGATGGGCTTTCAAGAAAATGCTAACTTTTTAATTATAGCTATAGTATTGTGGCTATTTAGTTAATTATAGGTATATTAAGATTTTTTATTAGAAAACTGATATACAAAAAACATCATTTAAAAAACACATGTAACGAAACGATGTGATTTAGTCGATTATTTTGATTGGTAAAATAAGTAAAGTTTATTTTTAGTGTTTTCTTGAAGCCATTGCAAAAAGTTAGTTCATAGATTAATTTTATTAAAGAAAATGTTTAATTACAAATTATATTACATTTATTTTGCTAGTACACATTATTAATAGATAACTTTTGAATAATTTAACATTAGTGAGTTAGAAAAGTTTGTGAAACTTTTGATTGGACATACAATAATTATTGTGATTACTAAATTATTGAATTAGATTAGATTATACATAATATTCTAATTTTATTAAACTTTTATTATTTTTGTGAAAGTTAATACAAACTCTTTACCTAGATCATATGTATAGTTATTACCTACGCTACATTTATCTGAGAAGTAATACAACGTTTGCTAAAATAATTAATACCTTAGCAAGTATCTTATGTAACTCACTTATTAGTTATTAATAACATTTTGTCTCTACTTCTAGATGTGCAGTGTATATTAAGTATCTTTTTAGTTCAATAGAAAATATTTCATTTGATTGGCCAATCTTCAGTTACCAAACTTGCCGGGATGAATTTCCTATCGAGATTACTTACGAAAGAAACTAAATTGACTGGGAATTTTGTGAGATATAGATCTTTCTATATAATTTGGTATTCGTAAAAAGTGTAAAGAAGGAAAGAATTAACTTTGAAGTCAAGTAATTATGCAACAAGCATATTTTTACTTTTTGTAGCGAGCTAAAACTACAGTAGTGAAAAACATTTCTTGGTGGCTAAGTTTGGTCAATTCATTTGATAAAAAAAACCTAAGAAAGCTTGTAAAATACGACTAACTAAGTGTTCAACTACTTAACAGGTGCTTAGGTGTAAGCGATTGGAAGTCAGCTCTAGGCACGGAAGAAGGGACGGCTGAGACCGGGGAAGGAAGCGGCGCCAGCGGAGAAGAAGCCTGGGGGACTCCGTCATCAGGAGACTTGTCAGATAACCTGCCAGACTCGGAGCATGGTACATTATCGGTACGTAGATTCCCAGGTTTATGCTTTAACTGGGTCCAAAGCAGCATTAATTAAAATTCCTAGTTTTAATTAATGTGATTAACTTTAGAGTGTAATTAATCGATAATATCTAACAATTACACTGATGAAACTTATTATTATGTTCATTAACATAAATCAAAGGAGTACTCGACTCACTAGCTCTGGTTCAAGAACATATTATAGTCCAAGTAAACATGTTTTTACCTGTTGAACAGATATTCCTTTATCGTTGCAGTCACCAACAAAGTCGTCATCATCGTACGCTGGTGATGATGATACAGAGCTGATGATGGACGAGCTCCTAATGGCTCCCACCATCACCGGACCAACAACACTTAGGCCGTTATTACCAAGGTAAATATTATGACATTTGTTTGTAATAAAAAATGTAGTAGACCTATTTCAAAGCGAAGTGAATAATAGTGGTTATAATCAGTCAATCAACAGCCCTGGTCCATCCACTGCTAAACGTATACCTCCTTTAATACGTGGTACATTTCTCAATCCCAAGCTCCCCTCATCCAGCAAATAAGTATCAGATCGCCTCGCCTGAATTAAAGAGTTCTAAATATTTTGTTACATTCTAAAAAAAATTGGTCAAAAATAGATAATGAGATTACCTACCTATCTGTCATAAAATAAAAACGCTCATTTCCCTAATAATTAGAGATAAGCCAAATTTCAAAGACACTATACTAACATTAAAATGTAACGTAGGGATGTTTTCAGGAGAAGACTGGAGCCACTCCTGGAGGAAGAGTGCTCCGACAGCGGAAGTGAGGACAACAAGGCCACGCCCACCAACTCGGACGACCAGGTGAATATCTAACACGAACCTTTGACCTAAAACTTGAACAAAACAAAAAACCTCCCTAAAAACCCTGATGACATAATATTTTCCTTTAGCAAAACTAACAGTCTCAAAAATAAGTACAGTCCACCTGAATGTTCGTCATTGAAAAGTCCTTAAAGTATTAACGTTACATACATAATTTAAATTATCAGGAACCATTAAATTGAAACCAGTAATTATGTGGTTATCTAGTATTTAATGTATAAAGCATTATATCCTATCAAATTTTAAGCTAAATTATAAGATAAAACATTTAAATTTTTTGAAGTGTTAAAAGTATTTAAGCTTTATCATTGGTACGATAATCACCTTCAAAATTTGATGGCAAATATAATGCTGGCTGTGCAAAATATATGTGTACCTATCATACCTAGCATGCCGATTATGTAAAAGTAAATTACTAATATCGACTGTTGAATTGAGCATGCGTGTTGCATGAACATTATTTACAATTGTTTAATATTTAGAAATGTTTTACAACCGTTTCATGAACAGATCCACCTCACATAGTATCTCTAGTTATCTACGTCATAATGAAACATTGCAATGTTCCTATAAAAAAGGATTTTCATAATAAATAGATAGTTTTGGCGAAAGCTGTTTCTTTAGATAAGCATAGTACATTCGCAATCAAAATTTGATTAAACTTACAGTGCCGGATTCAGCCTTGTAGATATCCTTAGGTTAATACCTTTCCTTACCCAGTTGTATAATAAAGTCCATCGCAAAATTGTAGGCATTACACACTTGCCTATTAATCCGGCACTGCTTAGACCTACGGAGAAGGTATTGGCAAGTCGCGGCGCGTAGCAGTAGCTAGGTTAAAATCTCACATTGTGACTGGTCCGCTGGTGCGGCGCTTGGCGCAGGGCAGCGAGCGTGGCCTCGGTGCTGACGACTGCTGCGACGCGCCGCACCGGCCGCCCTCTGCTTCAGAGCCAGGTGAGTCCAATCAACCGGTGAGTTTATTTAGACGACGTCATAACTCTTAGTACAAATGAGGATGAGCACGAATGCAAAATTCATCACAATGAAATGTTTTCTACAAACATAACGACTACTGTTACAAACTCAAATATTATTTAACTGTCATTTACATTTATTAATAAGCTATATCAATATTCAGCTCATACTCAACAAACATGGCACCGCGATTTTAGAAATTAACAAAATACATGTTGACAGCAAAATGGACAACTTGAAAGCAATAAGGTGAGAAAGACGAGGATGTCTCTTTCACATATACATTTTTGTATCGATTTACAAGTATCTATGTTGTGCACGAATGCATGTCATGGAATTATAACACACGGTGTTAGTAACATTAGTTACATTTAAAATTGTTATCCCCTAACTTTATGGTATATTGATGTTACCCCAGCACGGTATACATTGTAGCTCTGCACATCACATAACATATTAAAGTAGTTCTACTGACATTTTATATTAGTTTCGACACTTACAATGCATATTTATAATTGAATCAACTGAACCAAAAATAAAATAAATATAAACAAAAATGAGAATGAAATTTACTATTAAATAGAAATTCTAACAATGCAAAATTTGTTCCTTATGTTACCGCATTAAAAGCGATTTTTAGCCATGTAACCTTGCTAGTATGTCAAATATAATACTAGTCCTATATGCCTATCTATAAAAATATATAAAATTTTAATTGGTAATACAGGATTCTAATCTTCTACTTTTAAATAATATGCTAGTAGTATCATGATTTGCTACATTCTTATCTATATCATTCATCAATTTAGATACGAGTATTATCTTTTCCTATAATCATTAAAGAACATTCCATCCAAGTCTTCCTTTTTGTTTATATCTATTAACACATTACAAAACTTACACAATTTTGCGAATTCGGAGAATGAATCGTGACAGGTAGTACTTAAGGTGCATATTTCCACAGAAGCAGGGGGCGGGGGTGCGGGCGCCGCACCAGCTGTTGGCGGGGAGCCCGATGGTGGCGCCGAATCAGAGCTGAGCCCAGACCGGACGCCCACCAACGAGGCGCCTTCGACGCCCTTACAATCTGGTCAGTATCTGGCAATAGTATTTAGGTACTTATAGAATAAGAAAGGTATTGTTTGTTTCTTTGGACATCCCGACATAGCAATAAAATTAGACAGATAAGTACATTTCAAACTTGAACATTAGACCCGAACATACAAATTGCAAGCCTTATTCAGCATTGAACTGTGTCCCGCGTAGTAAGCATCGGTGGTAGCTATCGGTGAATCCTGCACGCATATGCGTCTGTGAGCTTCAGCAGTGAAGCTTACGAACGTATGTGTCTCTTGAAAAGCTCAGTCATCTATTGAATCTTAAAATGAAGATTTTTCTAAAAAGATTGAGTGCAAAACTTAGTTCGTTCATAAAGTTCAACTATAATTTTCACCACCTTTATTATTCTCAATACTCTGATTATTCTCAAAACTCTGAACAGTTTCAAAAGAGTATGTGGAGGTGCGAGCCGTTGCTGGTGTGGCCGCTCGTCGGGGCTCAGCCAGCTCGGCAAGCACGCCCTCCACACTCGAGCGTACCGCCATCCACAACCCAACGCCACACCATCCGCTTTCACCGGGTAAGTGTACTGTCACTGAGTGTACTTCGTCATGATCATAAGCAGCTTATGCCAATCTACTGCTGGACTTAGGCCTCTCCCAAGACGCGCCAATCTGCTCGATCAGCAGCTTCACACGTTCAGTTGATGCCTGCCGCCACTATGCCGTGTTACTATAAAAAATCTCTACTCCATCCAACAATGCTCTACTCCATAAACACTCCTTCATCTCAAAGCAAACCTTTAATAATGTGGTCTTCTTGTCAGCTTCGGAGCCAGTACAAGCAGTGGAGGCGGCGGAGACTACCAGCCAGCAAGAAGAGCAGAAGCCCCCGAAGCCCGAGGAGAGGCTCAGTCCTCGAGCGGAGATGAGGCTGGCGCTCGACCAGGGGAAAGACCTGATGGCAGACCAGGAGGTGTCCTGGGTAAGATTAGGCCAGGTTGCAGATTCCAAACAATAAGAGGTTTTAGCTCTGGTTACTGACGAATCTCGACAATCAGTTCCGTGTTATGTTTTTTTGGAATTTTTGACTCTTTATTCATAGATAGGTACTTCGTCCGCGAGTCTGATATTATGTAGAATAAATAGAGATTTCTAAACTTTATGCGGTCAAACCAACACCCACTCAAAAATTTAATCCCTATCTGATGAAGATCAGAACAATAAATAAAAATCAAAAAAAAAATCAAAAAATGTTTATTTCCTTTTAAAACATTTAGCGTTACACAATACATGCGTTCATGTTCGAGATTGCCTAGTAAGTATAGAATAATACTTGTGACAGGCAATCCCGCTCTTCTTCGTTACATTTACATACACTATTTTCATTTTATTTAATATAGCAAACATTTTAAGATATATTTTATATTTAATTTCCTATAAGACTACAATGTTATACATATTATAAGCAAACTTTTACTTGGAATGGAAGCAGATTAAACTTCCATGCGAAAACACCGAAAGATTTAATGAGACGTTACAGTATTATAGCCAATCTATTATAATAAGAAGAATACATAGACCTTGATTCACAAAGATATACAAAATCCCATAAGACTACAATATTATACATAATTATAAGTAAAATTTTACCTTTAATGAAATCAGATAATTTCACACGAAAAGCACCGAACGGATTTTAATGAAACTTTACAGTATTATAACTATGCTACTCGCATTACAATTACAATAAAAGAAAACAATGTTAGGTTTACAAAATCAAATGATGAAAAAGAGTATGATACACCATCAGATCTGTTAGTTACGGTTGTGACATAGTCATTGTTGTATTGTGGTGTGGTACATAATGTCATCCTGGTACTTCACTTTCGCATGATAGACAATTAGTATTTTTCTTTGTTGTTTTACCTCCGTCACTTTCCCGCATGTTTAATAGAACACCTTCTTCGTAGAAAAACAATGGTCATTCTTACGGTGAACGCTTCTAATCTAATTTCTTACACTTCTTTAGTAAGTATACTAACACTTTCCAGCTAACACGTGTGTGCAACTTGTGTAAGTTTCATCACCACTTTCTTAGTGCGATCGGGCAATTCTTGCCTAAAGCTTGTTTTGATTCTTAATGCCTGACTCGAAGCTCGTCAGGCCCATCTATCAACAGCTCACAGCAAATCCAATCATTGTATACCAGATTTTATGCCCGCATCGGTTCTCTTAAGTCGAATATCTGAAGGCCATTTAACTATAAGAACATTATGAATACCTAAGCTTCTTTTAGCGGGTTTTCCCTGTCCGCCTACCATCTTGAGGCCGGTAGGTACCGTGCTCCCGTTTTGAGGGCGGTGTGAGTCCCACATACAGTATTCCCCCGAATTATTAATTTTCCACTAAAGTGTTACAGTCTACAGTTCTAAAAAAAGGGCAATCGTGTTTACATCATCATCATCAGCCTTCATATCATAAACGTCCACTGCTGGACCACAACCTCTCCCAATGTCAATTTTCACTCGGGGGGATTTGCCTTAGTCACCGCCGTAGGTTTTATTTGCACCTAGGTGAACTCTGCTGCCCGTTTCCTAATATCGTGTATCCCCTAGTCGTCTTCTACGAAACCCGCGAGATGAGATAGGGTCCTTTTCTAAATCTGGACCCATCATTAGCCTATTGCAGTCCATTGCTGGACAAAGGCCTCTCCAGTTGCACGCCACATAGGGCAAACATCTGGAGGATATACCCATAATCGCCACAATGGGCAGGCGCGCTGGATCGCAGAGCGTAGCTCCTCGCTCCGGTGACGCTGCTGCCCGTCATCGGTCTGTGGTATTTAGCTACGCCTTCAGTTGTGATGGTTATACCGCTACGAGTCGGTTGCCAGCGCCTCGTTTGTTATTCGGCAGGATGCACCACGGGCAGGTTAGGTCTTTTTTTTATAATAGCTCGACATAATGGCTTCCCTACGCCTGATGGAAAGCGAAAGAGAAGCCCAAACCGCTGTGACATCTGGCAAGTAACTGGTCAGTTACCTGTCAGTTACCACTGCCATGCCGGCCCAACCCTACCCCCCACGAGCTCCGGAGACCCTACTCACCAGCAGAAACACGACTCGGAGGTCATTTGGCTGCGGTATTCTATAGGGTGGAGGTCCTTCCCCGGACGGGCGGCTCAATTCGAGCGAAGATTCGCTATGCCCTACCTCTCTTAAACTACTTGGAGCAAAGAGATGATAGGCTTACATCCCAATCCGGACCCATAAGCAGTTTCATTGGTGTCTCCGTCAGGGTGGCGGGTCAGACCCCTGGTCGTTTCGCGCGGCGTGCCAACGCTCGCTGCTGCGGCGCGTGGCGAGCGCCGACGCGGTGACCCTGTGCCGCGCGCACCCGCGCCGCACCGCCCCGCATACTACTTCGCGCAGTTCTGTATATGCCTGGAAGCGTGAGTATCATCAGCCTCATGTCATGTCACCCACGCAGTAGCGTCGTTAGAGTAAGGCCACACGTCTGTGATGCATTGCGGTTTGACACCTCTGTTCCAAGTCTACCCGTAACGTTAGAGTGTCAATGAATATTATGATTCAGTCGATCTGCTGCGCTGCACTGCACCGGGTGGTCACACCCTTAGAGCACGCCGCGGTTGGTCGCCCAATGCGTCTGTTATAGACTAGCATCATGTTTCTTAAATTTTTTGAAGAGCTACTCTTTTATTTCCTTAAACTATTGTGAAACATGCTCAGTATTGCTCAGCATAAATAAAATTGCACTTAATATAAGTGTGATTACGATTACATCAACACGCTTTTAAATGTTAAGTTCTACTGATTTGTTCACCTTCTTACTACGTAGTTCCAGAAAGCGAAACGAAGCTTATGGAGATGGAGCAACTGGCACGAGTGGAAGCTCAGATGATGCGTTCGCGGACGCGCTCTCTATGCCAGAACGGGAAGATGTGAGTTCATCCTTTTACTTTTCATACAACGTAGCTTCGTTCTACAAATCTTGTTATTTATTTTATCGCAACGCGTCAAAGTATGTAGATCCAAATTGAGATTCCGCTAGATTTGTTGGCTAACCACAAGACTAAGTAACAAGCTTTGCCACAGGTACGAGTACATGGCAAAAGCAATCTTTAGTTACTTGTCCGTTGCTGAAGCGACTTATGCCTCTCTTTCGGTTTCTATGAGCTGACTGGAGGCCACTATGCTATGCTACTATGACTTCATTCTACTTGTGAGGGGATTCATCATTTTTATCATAATGATGATCATGACAATGATCATTGTCATTGTCGCCATCGTTATCATTATGAAAGCCAGCATTAACCACACTGGATATAGGCCTCCCCCGATTACAATTATTGTCATTTGGGGGGGTCTTGCCTAACGCACCACGCACACTGCAGGCGATTACTTTGGATGGATTACTTTAATTTTATACATTGTTAGGTAAATCTTTCTTTGAAGGATTTCAAACTTATTCCTAATTGCTCTAACCAAACTTATTCTTCTTTACGGACTCTATCACTCGCGTTGCCTTTAACTATATTTTTACCCTCTAGAAACGACACGTCCAAGCGCAGTTGGCTGGTAAACTGAAGCTTTACTTTTCTGCCTTGATATTACTGTTAATGATAAATACATAAACTTATTCCTTATCCCCCATTATTTCAGAATGGGTTTCCTCCGCCGCCGCGCGTCGTCCGATAGCCCCCGCCGCGAGCCGCCGCTGCTCGGCTCGACGCGCCCGTTCTCCCCGCGCCGCACCACTGTGAGCAACAACGGCTATTACAAGATTTGCTTTGTCAATGGCTATGTGTAGCGCACCGCACGCGCAGGCTTCTATGTGCCAATCAGCTGGATTTAAACGTGTGGAAGTTTTTTCATTTTTTTCTATTTCATCATCTGTAAGGAGTTTGATAGGAACAGAATCATTGGTCGATAAGTGTCGAAAGGGAAAGCAGATTGTAATTGGTAAAAAAACATTTGAATACAAAAATTCTGGCAATCTCAACATAAATCAAAATCTGGACACTGTTGCCTTTATTAACCGAGAACGCGAGCGTTTTCGCATTTTTGCGTACGTACGATCGTGGCTGCCGAAACTTGCAGTTGAGCAGGCTAAAAATTACCTGCATGCCCTACACTCATAGGCTCAGTTTCCTCTATTTCACCAGAGAGAAGAAGAATTTAGAAGACGATTTTACATTGAATTCTTTTAGCAATGTCGAAACGAAAACAAGTGAAGGCGAGATCGGACACAATTTTCAAAAGTCCAATTTGAACAAGGCAGCTTATTGATACACTTTTTATTTCGTAAAAACCTAATGAAAAATAATAGTCACACAAAATCCACGATTAGATTTTGACCACCAAGGCCTATCACTGTAGGGAACTAACAAAGCACTCGTTGTTTGCTCACTTTTACAATTTGATGGGACGAAAGTATGACAGTAGTATCTGATGCAGTTTTTCTTATATTATTGTTTCCATAATTTCTGCTAGGATTTACTGAACGAAACTATTTATTACTACGATATTTCTATTGAGGATAGGTAACATAAAAATGGAAAAACTTCCAGGTTTAAATTTGAGTACTCACAACCCTTTAAGTTACTACCTTTACTTGGTTTACATCATATCTTTGTAGTTGAAAAAACGATTTACAATTTTATTTATCGAAAAGATGTTCGTAAAATTAACCTAAACTTTGACACTGCCTAAAATTGTATAAACATAGAGAAAAACATACTAATTCCTAAGAATACTAAGAATTGACAAAGAAATTTGGACATTGTTAAAAATTTTAAAGAATATTAAAAGTAATCACGAGGTTGATGGAATTCATAATGTGTATGGAAACGTAGGTAAGTAAAATACGATAAGTAGTGAGATTGTGTGTGAAATTTTAGTCAATGTATTGGCCAATGAAATTGCCTTTTAAAAATTAGATCTTTTGGAATCGAATGCCATTGTTAATTAAAAAGTAACTTATTAAATTTTTAGTATAAATATTTCATGTTTTTGATGAAATTATATTCGCTTAAAACATTCTCGATATTTGGTAAAATTGTTACGACTTGTGAATCTTTACCACTAAAGAATTCAATTGTCAATTGTTCTGCCCTTTTGCTTATAATATTAGTATTAAAGTTTAAATCCAGCTTTCGAAATTATGCTAAATTCCTTGTTTTGTTGGTTGTTCGTTGAACTGATCTGTCCATTTTAATTGGAACGAGTGTTCTCAAAAATATATTTTTACCAAAAATTCATTGCGCTTTTCATTCTTCATCCTGCAGCTATGGCCCTTCCTTTTGTTCATACGTACCCTGTTTATTTTGTTATCGCTGTTCCGACCCGTTTCAACTACAGCCTGCTCTTCTTCTATTTCTTCAATTAGCGTACACACAGCAACGTTTTTGAGAACAACATTAAGTAGTATAAGTCACTGAACACTGTTTAGACCAATCACTTTTTTGTCTGACGTTTAAAATACAAATTCGTCAGACAAGAAAACCGTACCGTAGTAATAAGTAATTTTCTTACTATTCGTTCAATGTAATGTTTTACAGGAGAAACAATTCGACAAACGGTTCTGGAAACAAGTGACTCGAAGACGTCAGTCATGCGGCTCCATAAGCCAAATATAAACAGAACTATGATACTTCTAACTAAACAAATGGTGTTCATGTCTATACTAAGACCGCGTTAGTTGATTTAGAAATAGAAAATAACATTTAGAGACTACAATGCGTAGATAGTAACTCGTGTTTCATAACTGAAGGATCAGAATTGATAAACGATGGTGCGATTAACATTAAAGTTGAACAATGAAATACAAACACGGAAATATTTGACGAAGACGAAATCAAATGTGATAATCTGGATAATTTGTATTGATTGCCAAAAGAAGCCAGAGGTGTAAATGAAATGCCAAATAAACTGACGAATGGGACCTGTCGACTTTATTTCATATCGTAGGTAGAGTAAACCAAATGTTTGGTGTACACTATGACATAGGAATGTAGATTTTAGTACTCCAACTATTAGTTCTAAAATTGTACATACTTTTTCAAACAACAGTTATAGTTTCTCTAGTATGTACAGTACGAGTGATAGATTCTTATTTTTAATGAAGCTTGTTAATATAGACTCTACGTACAAATTGTTTTTGCTAACTGTCGTGTAATGCTGTTATAGGTGAAATATACCTATTTCTTATCATCACTGTTGTAATATAAATTATTTCTTGTTGTACCTGTATGTACTAACGTCCAGTTTTTATCTTATAAATATCAGAGCTTAATTTTTTATGTCGCACAATGATGAATTTTAAACACAATGAGATTCATCTAAATGTAATTAGGATTCGAAATGATGCTTTTTAATGTATTTAGTGGTCAAGTTGCTCTAAAAATTTTAATATACTTTTGTAGACACATGTGAAAATGTACGATCGAATCGAATTTATTAATTTTTAAACCATATTTTAACACGTTCCGTTTGTATTCCTTCATTCAAAGGTAAAAATAAACTTCTTAAATTTGTGTCTACTTTTATTTTCCCTTTAATAACATGAAGAGACATTTTAAATTATCTAATGCATTGTTTGGTATTCAAGCTGTCTGTGCCACTTCACAAAAAATACGATCCCTTAGAAACACAGATAGGATAATGTTTAAGGTTATTTCCCAGACGGCCAAGCCACGTTTTTAAATTTTTAAAGAAAACATTGTGTCATCATGACGGTGAAACCTGCATTCATTCATTATGTACCATTGTTAACGATTTTAATCTACGTAGGCATGCGAAAAATGTGTCTGTGAAGTGAAACAGGCAGTCTGAATCACATTTTTTTGGACAAAGTAACCAAAATAGAAATTTCCGAAATGAAAAACTAAGTAATTGTTAAAATAAATTTATTGTCAAATTGCTACAAATCAGATTGTAAATCCAAAATATACATTGTAGTTTGTAGGAATTGTTATTTTCCGCACTTAGCACCATTTGATTGTAATCGGTAGGTTCACTGGATGTTTGACATCTATTTGTAACATTATACATTTTTATTAAGAACTACAAGTAGATAGCGATTTACTGTTCATTACAAACTCTTTTACGAATCGAAACATCGCAAATAGTATTTTATTAATAAGTATCTACATACAACAAGCAGTAGGTACCTTAATATAAAATGATTTAGGGCATTGTGACATGCCATAATTGTAGAATAATAATTTTCTAATATATTTCTGAAAAATATTATTTTTTCTGCAACTGCATATAGGTGCAAATACCTGGTCTTCTTTATAAAACTTGTAACAGACGGGCAGCTAAAAGTATATATTTTATCATACCTGAGTCGATAGTTATTGTAGTGAACTATACATACCGTTGATAAGTATTGTACTCCCTGCCACGACCATGGATGTTTTTTATGATGAATATTTATTTAGGTATTTACCTATATTCAATTTATATGAAACATACTTGTCATTTTATGACATTGCATAGTTTGTCACTAGTCACTACACATTATGTGATGTTGCCACTGAGAAAAGTACTAAAACTAAAATTAGTTGAGCACTCTTGCACGACCCCTCTCCCCGTTACCCACTCTTACCTACATAGCAATCAAGGCAAGAAAATTATACTTACAGTATAATTTGTTGTATTTTTACTAAATTTAAAAAAGAACACAGTACAAATACATATTAAATTGTGTACATTTTATAAGTATCTTATGAAATGTAAAAATGTTATTATATTTAATATTTTTATCTTGCCTTAACTGCTAGGTTTTATACAACCAGTTTAAAAAAATATTTATGTACATTTTAGTTCTGTAACTAAATTAATAAAAGCATTAATATTTAAAAGTTAGATTAGGTAAAAAATGTAAAATCTTATTTTTATTTTTTAATGTAAGCTATTCACATTAACATTATTATTTATTTGCTAAATAAAAATAATGACCGTTGAGATTAAACAATATAAAAAATATTTCGCCTAATAAACAGAATTCAAATATGGCGATCTTTTATATTATATTATTACTAAAATAATAAATGTATTGCTACAGATCCTACATTCGTCATCAGATAAAAAAAAATTACTCATTATTATTATAATCAAAATGAAGCTTACTGAAAATATTTATTTATTTGTATAATAATAGCAGGTACTAACATACCAGACAATATATCTGATGTAAGGGAATAGCAAAGATGTGGTTTGGCACAAAGTTAATATTTCATTCATTATTCTATTATTTTATTTGATATTATTATTTTTATTTTAGTATACTTAAGTATATAATTTATACAGACGGATGTCAATTTATATTTAACTAAATACTATGGACGGATTGGCGAATTTATTGTTACTCGTGTAAATGATATGCCTTATAATTATATGAAAGACATGTATAAAATGTACACAAAATCTTACTTCAAAAGGCAGTGAAGATTTATCACTTGAGTAAATTTTAATGAGATAATCCATCTTTCTACGACAGTTCTACTGGTAATGACTTGGTCCTATCCCATTATAATTACGATTAATAAACGCAACATACTTTTTTATATACAGTACCACACAGTACAATATAGTACAGTGCCAGTACAACGTATACGTTATTACTTGCAATATTTAATTTTTGCTTATTTATTTTTTACATCAAAGCGCCATCTAGTCACTGAGCGACGCACTTGATGGCGATATCTAGCGGCCGCGTCTTAACGCCTGCATCGCGATGGCGATATTTGCAGATTGGCTTCTATTATTCACGCCACTCTCGCGAAGCCTGAAAAGTGCGGACTTCCGACGATGTGAATGTAGATAGTCCTTGGGGACCTGAAAAATATATGGATTGGTTTTTGTTTATTTTTTTATTGTAGGTATGTACAATTACTATTTGTGTTATGAAACTTACAATTAGCGTCAAATATATTTTTGCATTCCATGTATGCCAGAGACAAATTTTACATGAACACTTAGGCAGCTAATAACAATTTGAATGCCTTGTCTGCCATATAACATTCAACATGTTCTTCAGATCATTTTGATTACTTAGAATATATTTGACGCTGACTGTACCTATTTCTCTAAAATAGGACTTAGTTACTAAGATAGGATAGGTACTAAGATAAGTTATAGGAATGATACCGACCTCTGATCCTCCTTCCCGGGGTGGGGGTGACGTCACCGTCGGGTGCAGTCCACTGCTCGACCACTTCAGTGGCGGAGCGCGCCAGAGAGGGCTGGCTCACCGAGCGGTGGAGAGAATGTCTGGACCATCCCCTGGAAGGATACCGTTATTTAGTATTTAGCTGCATATTTATGCCCGAGGCCAACTGTAAGTCCTCACACATACGTCATTGAGCCTGTAGGAACAGACTTGTCCCTACGAGAAGTGGAAGTACTTCGGCCGAGCTAGGTGATCGTGCTCGGTGACCACGGTCCGATGGACCATCTTGGTTTTTATATACCTAATCGTATTTTATACTCAGTCATGATAAAATTTCGTATACGCATTGTAGGTCTTCCATAGAACTTGTACGGAGCGATTTCGTTCTGTATGGAGATCTGTTGTTAGCTGGCGGAACTAGTGCTTGTATATTGTAGCGACCATGGAGATTGTTGTAGCAATGTGGAGATAGGTGTTGCTACAAGCCAAAGGTACTGAGCAAGATACTGAGAATTTGTCGTTACCTAAATTTAACTGAAAGTAAATCGTACTAGAGTTCTCCGGTTCTTTAGGGTAGTACTTTCGCCGGATTATTTTAATTACATATTTAGAACGGGCCGTACTTAATCGGGCGCTCAAAGCGCTATACTTCAGCTCAGACGACGTATACCTATACAATCCTGCGTTATAGTCGCTGCGTAAGAGCTGTCAAGCTGGGTTACCAATGGAAACTGCACTCTAAGACATTAATAATATGACTCACTGTCCCTGGTGGAAGGGATGTTCTGTGTCGCCCGTCATCGTTGAAGAACTGTCAAGATGGGCGACTATTGGAAATTGTACCATAAGTCAAAAGCAATATGTCTCACTGTCTCTGGTTGAAGGGGTGTTTTGTGTCGCTGTCATCAGCGATGAACTACTATACTATAAGACCACTGGTATCTGCACCCAATATCTAAGGCAAATGACTCACTGTCTAGCGACACAAGACACCCCGTCCACTAGGGTGGACGGGGTGTCGGGGTGCCGTAGTCAAAGAGCTGTCAAGCTAGGTGACTAATGGAAATTGCACTCTATGACATTAGGAATATGACTCACTGTCCCTGGTGGAAGGGGTGTTCCGTGTCGCTGTCGTCGTCGAAGTAGCGGCCGAGCTGGGTGCCGGCCGACACCTCCGAGTGGCTGTCGGCCTGCTCCCGCGCGTAGTCCACCATCATCTCAGACATGGACCTGCGAATACATTAAGGTCCTGATTAAATTTCATCTCTTCCAGTGGTCGAAGAAGACGATTAAGGGAACATCAGGAAATGGGTATCAGTGTTTACTTATCTGGGTACAAATAAGACCTACTGTGGTGACGATGATAATTTCCTTTAGGGGAGGTCAAATCTATGTCCAGCTGTGGATGTCTGGAGACTGATGATGATAACAAAAAATGTATCTAAGTAAGTTTGTCAAATGTTGAGCATATTATATTACAGACTTCAGCTTAGTTTGGGACTAGATGGCGCTGTATGCCATTTTAGCATGTCTTGGGTTATTTTTTTGTAACCTCAGAAAGCTTTATGCAAATTCGAAAGGGACCGAGTGTATTCTGATTGCAACTGATAGGCTTCTCTTTTCGCCTGATAGAAGGCGTAAGGATATATCCTTCTTTATCCAAAGTAGAGAGTTCAGCTACTCCATTTATTATCATCATTATCATCATCGTCATTCGCAGTCCACAGCTGGACATCATCATCATCAGCCTATTGCAGTCCACTACTGGATATGGACTTCTCCAGTTGTTCGCCACTCAGGGCAAACATCTAGAGGTTAGGTATACCCGTAATCGCCATGCTCGCTACTGTAACGCTACTGCCCGTCACCGGCCTGTGGTATTTAGCTACGCCTTCAATTTCAACGGTTATAGCAGTCGGTTGCCTCGTTTTTTATTCGGCATCTTTGCTGGACATAGGCCTTTCCAATTGCTCGCCACTTCTCAATCTTGGGACTCTCGCATCCAGCACTTGCCAGCTATCGTCGCTCCACCTAGCTTGTGCAGCACTTGCCAGCTATCGTCGCTCTACCTAGCTTGTGCAGCACTTGCCAGCTATCGTCGCTCTACCTAGCTTGTGCAGCACTTGCCAGCTATCGTCGCTCTACCTAGCTTGTGCAGCACTTGCCAGCTATCGTCGCTCTACCTAGCTTGTGCAGCACTTGCCAGCTATCGTCGCTCTACCTAGCTTGTGCAGCACTTGCCAGCTATCGTCGCTCTACCTAGCTTGTGCAGCACTTGCCAGCTATCGTCGCTCTACCTAGCTTGTGCAGCACTTGCCAGCTATCGTCGCTCTACCTAGCTTGTGCAGCACTTGCCAGCTATCGTCGCTCCACCTAGCTTGTGCAGCACTTGCCAGCTATCGTCGCTCTACCTAGCTTGTGCAGCACTTGCCAGCTATCGTCGCTCTACCTAGCTTGTGCAGCACTTGCCAGCTATCGTCGCTCTACCTAGCTTGTGCAGCACTTGCCAGCTATCGTCGCTCTACCTAGCTTGTGCAGCACTTGCCAGCTATCGTCGCTCCACCTAGCTTGTGCAGCACTTGCCAGCTATCGTCGCTCTACCTAGCTTGTGCAGCACTTGCCAGCTATCGTCGCTCTACCTAGCTTGTGCAGCACTTGCCAGCTATCGTCGCTCTACCTAGCTTGTGCAGCACTTGCCAGCTATCGTCGCTCTACCTAGCTTGTGCAGCACTTGCCAGCTATCATCGCTCTACCTAGCTTGTGCAGCACTTGCCAGCTATCGTCGCTCTACCTAGCTTGTGCAGCACTTGCCAGCTATCGTCGCTCTACCTAGCTTGTGCAGCACTTGCCAGCTATCGTCGCTCTACCTAGCTTGTGCAGCACTTGCCAGCTATCGTCGCTCTACCTAGCTTGTGCAGCACTTGCCAGCTATCGTCGCTCTACCTAGCTTGTGCAGCACTTGCCAGCTATCGTCGCTCCACCTAGCTTGTGCAGCACTTGCCAGCTATCTTGCGCAAATCGTCGCTCCACCTAGCCTGTGGTGCCAACTCCATTACCTCATATCCACGTGGTCGCTGCGGTAGGAGGAGCGGCGGGAGCGCTGCGGCTCCCTCAGGGAGGTCGCGTCGCTGTCGTACTCGTACAGGGTCGGCAGGGAGCTGCGCCGGGACCGGGAGTCCCACTCGGACTTCTTGCGGTATCGATTCTGTAAGCAAAGTAGTCATCATGTAAGTAAAACGTAATGAATGAAGCCGTTGGTCTTTCGATAAGTCTTATATTGTTAGAAAAAAAAGAATTTGCAATGCAGCAGCTTACGAATCGTCGCGACCTTCGTATGTCAACAATACCGTGAGGGAAATTGGGGCCCACGGGCGACCTATCCTCAAATCTCTACTCCTTATCCTGATAGATTTTAGCAAGTCAGCAAACTGTGTCAAAGACCAATGGTAAATCCGCGCAACTATGCTGACCGGAATGAATAGGCAACCTTGTGTTTCAAGGTCTTCTGCTTACATTACTTTAATTCCACTTAGATCTCGGTGTATATGGTGATGGTGCTGCCAAATCTCCGATACTACTGCACTCAGAGTTATGGTAATGGGTATCGCCACCACTTCATCATCATGCTGTTGACTTGTCTTTCGTAGAAGAACCCCCAGATCGCCTACAACCTAAATCTGGTCTCCATCAAGCTTGACCAAGCCATCAGCCTCGGTGCGTATATCCTAGCATAGGTGGATAAGTTTGGCTATCTGGGAAACACTATGACATCCGACTTGATGCTACGAGTGAGATCAACAGCAGTCTCCGCTACAGCTGAAGCATTTGGCAAGCTTGTGACCCAAGGTCTTCTGCTCACATTACCTTAATTTGGCTACTTAGATCTCAATGTGGTGATACCAGATCTCCGATACTGCTCCGAGATATGGTATTGTGTATCGCCACCACCTACGCACACTGAATTACTTCCATGCTTGCTACATTGCTTCCGCACTATCCGTGCCTAGATCAAGTGGTCTCATCAATATGTCTCATCATGACTGGCCCGGTGGCTCATTTGGTAGTGACCTCTGCCTTCTGAGCCAAGGGTCGCGGGTTCGATCCCCGCACATTACAAATATTTGTGTGCATGAACATGTCTGTTTGTATTGGTCTGGGTGTTTTCTATGTATAATATGTATTTATTTACAAAAAAAATGTGTCTAAGTAAGTTTATCAGTTGTCTAGTACCCATAGTACAAGTTTCGGCTTAGTTTGAGTCTAGATGGCGCTGTGTGCGTGGCATGTCTTCGGTTAAAAAAAATATATGAGCTAGATCAATAGAGCGAGTTACGGATAAAGGCTTACCTTCGGCTTGTCCTGAGGCGGGGTCAGTATGCGGATGATGACCTCCCACTTGTGCGGCGTGTACAGCGGCGCGAACCTGTGGTCGTGCGCCACGCGCGAGAACTCCTCGCGCGTGGAGGAGCGCGCCAGCTCGCGCCGGAGCGTGCTCTCGTGCGTGATCAGCTCGCGCCAGCGCAGGCGCTCCTCGCGGGTCAGCCGGAAGTTGCGCTCTGTTTCTAGTAGCACCTGAAAGGGTTCATTGATTAGATGGTTGATCTTCTTGATTGTTTTCTTAAAACCAATCAAGAAGATCAACCATTTAGAATAGAATAGAAACCGTTAAACCCACTTAAACATCATGATCAACATTATCATCATCATCAGCTTATCGCAGTCCACTACTGGATATAGGCCTATCCAGTGACACATAATCTTTTTGATGGGATGTAAAGGAGCGACCACTGACACACTCCTTTAGAAATGAAGGACCTAATATTGGACCTTGGAGTACACACATCTATATTCATTTGAAATGTAAAAAAAACAAGTTGTGAAATGATTTTAAAATTGAATTTCAAATCGATCGTTATTAAAAAAAATCTATGATCGCGTACTGAGTGTATATTGAAGACTTTCCTTTTTCCCCAAGAGGTATGATGTTCAGGTTTCCAAGGCGAGAGTGACGGGTTTTATGAAGATGGATTTGCTCACTTCATCATAGTCCCCATTGAAGCTTAACATCTAGATGAGTTAAGGTCAGTGAGAACCCATTAAAAATAAAAATAAAAATAGAGAAAAAAAAAGATATTCATTGCTCACAGAAAAGAAATGTAAAGGATAATACCTATGAGGTAGATATCAGTATAGCAACCATAAACTGACCTCATCCTGAGCTTCCGTCTTCAGCACCCTGGTGAGCACGCTCCAGTTGGGCGGCACCGGCGGGGCGGGGGTGGGCTCTGGCACGTCCTCGTCGTCCTCCTCCCTGTACAGGGGGTTGCGAGCCGGCGGCAGCTCGGGCAGCAGCGGCATGTCGGCAGGGGAGTGGGACTGGTACGAGTGGCCGGTCTGCTTGATCAGCTCCGGGGAGAACAGGTCTGGGCCGCCTTTTCCTGAAGAATTTCGAAATCAATATTACAATGATCTTTCCTAATTTATCGCCTGCATCGGCAGTATAAAAGATACGGATAGTGACGTCGTAATTTCTGTCTCTTCCCCACTTTCTTTTCACATTAATATTCTAAAATAAGAAAGAGGTTTATAAGCTTGGGTATTAATAGCAGGTCTATAGCCATCCATAAATTCCGTCACTAGTTAGGACCCCTCCTTAGATAGGGGGTCCATGAAATGTAACACACAAGGAAGAAAGGTCCCAAACAAAAGACCTACTGTGTCAAGGTCGGGGGAGGGGTCAAAAAGTCATGAAATTTGTGCGACGTAATTTATGAATGGCTCGCTCTATCCCTGACCTCTTTTTGGTGGTATCAAACTGGTGTTCCTTCAGACATGAGGGAGAAGTAACAAATAGAGCATCTGTGTTTATGCACATGCTTATGCACCTGGAATATCCTGCTTATTGGCAATTCTTCTTGGAAATTTCTAATTGCGACTAAAATTCAATCAGGAGAGAGTATTATGTTTACTTAAATGTTGGTCAAAGTATGTAATATGTCATACCAATATATTTCTGGGGCGGTAGCGACAGTGGTACTCTCTCCATCTTGGGCGTCAGGGTCATGCCTGATGCGCTGCTGATGTCGGAGAAGTTCTCCCACTGGGCTTCTGGCAAGGTGTGGTTCCTGATGGTGACGTCGAACTGTGGCGGTGGAGGTGGCACCTGCAAGAATAATAACAGTTTGAGTAAGTGGTGCTAAGGGTTTCCATCAATACTTTGATTTGAAGGTTTGGAAGAAATCCTTCCTCTAAATATGTAAGCTATATGGTAAGTTTGAAGAAAATTATCTACTTGGAATAAATACATATTGGAACGAATGCAATATTGTTGAAGCTTGCTTGATAAACATCATGAGCATGCTGTATTAAGTAAGATAGTAAAAAGTTTTTTTTCTAACTCCAATCATAACGTAGGTTTAATTAGGTAAGTTAAATTTGAAACAAAAAAAAACAGTAACAAACTGATTGTTTTCTAGAAATTTCTTATAGTTTGCTTAAGGACCATATACCACAGTTTATTTTCCTAACACACAGCTTTTTGTTTATCATTGATATGGTAATCATTAACCGCAAATACCTGTTTGTACTGGGTTACGAGGCGCTTATGCCGTTCGATGTCTTCAATCGTCTTCTTCTCCGTAATAGTACGCAAGAATACGTCATCTACCACATGAGATGTGATTTCTGGTTTCCTATAATGAACACAAAATATGTTAGTATTTACTAAAAATAGCCAAATACAACCAACTTGTTAAAGCCCTCTTTTGCGCCAGGGTTTAAAAACAGGATAAAAAAACCTAAAGACTATTATAAGTAGCTTCCGATATACCAAACTTACCTAGCTGGCATGATAGGCGTTTCCGGAATTGGTTCTAGACTTTCCATCAGCATCTCTTGTTCCTCTGTCTCCAGACGCTCGCTCATCACAGGAGGTGGTGGAGGAGGTTTCTAAAGAAATAATATCAGTTAATATCTCAACGTTCTTGAAAGTAACCTTTTACCCATTGCAGAAATGACTACTTATTTGTAAATAAAAGTTTAACAGCATTGCTGAAGCTTCAACTTAAAAGCATTGATTTAGAGATTTTGAAACATTTTTGTGTTTAAATATAGCAAAATATATACATAGCGCATTGCTGAATGATATCTACAACATAACCTACAGCAGTTACACCCTTAAAGCTTTTTTCGGCACGTTTTGCACCTTTCTTTGGAACCTTTTTTATCAACCTCTATATTGAAGTCTATTACCATATACCTTTTTCAACCAAGCATCTACTCGTAATAATTAATGCCCTTTTTCTAAGCACTTTGATGACAATCTATACAAATCAGCAGTATTCAGCAACGTGGTCCCAATTCCTATATTCCAGTGAACGGTCACGCTGTGCAGGACAAATGTGAGCTAAGTAAAATTTTTGGGAAGAAACTGTAAGCGCAAACCAGGCTATTCTCTCGGAAGCGAAAAGGCTTCGTCTTCAAGCATTCGATACAAATTGTCAGCCCAAATTTCCGATGCGAATATTACATACAAAAATATATAATTAGTGTAGATTTATTTTCCGCGCGAGTTTTAGGATCTACATCAATTTCCCTTCACAGAACCACTGTGATTGGCCCTGCTTGTCTAAAAAATTCTAAGCCTTGGATTCAGTGCGAGAAGTTTTTGAATCTTCGTCAATTTCCCATACCGCATTGTGAAAAGCCCTGTTTGTCTAGAGAATGCCAAGCCACGACACCAAAATCTTCAAAAATCTGCCACCAAAACCTTCACCTTTGCAGAACAAACCTTGATATGGAACATCCTCGCGTGAGACCTGTCAGTCACTTCTGTAACCGAGTGCGTGTCGGTCATCTCGGTGTTCAGCGAGACGATGGAGCGCGGCCGGCGCGACCACTCCTGGTTAGTGGCATGATCAGTGATGCGGTTGATGGGAAGATTATAAAGATTGACCTTTTAATGAAGTTCTTATAGCAGGAAGACTCTTAGGATAGGTAGTTTTTCTTTTTAATTTTTTTGATGAAGACAAGACTGCTTAAAATTTCTTGCATTACGTTATCATTGAAGACAAGACTGTCTCTGCATTAGACAATGCTTCAGATACGATAGACAGATAAGGTCTTGATCGTAGTGTTAGTGAATTTTCTGAATATTTCATATCCCGTCAGTATCGGTAGAAACATGTACGTATAATAATGTTTGAGGCATCATTAAATGTTAATTCATAACGACAAAGAACAGTTCGTGTAACATTTCATTTGGCGCCCAACATGAAACGTTCAAGAACATTAATATTGTTTAATATTAGAGTACGGACATCCCACTTAAGAAGAACTTATTAAAAGGTCTAGACAAAAAAACATATCAAATGTAAGAAAATGCAAGTGTTGTGAGACAGAATCATAGTGTTTTTCTAAAAAAATTGGTGACTTTTGAAATGTGTGATAATTAAGTTGCATCATGACTCTTGGATTGTGATAAGTGTGAAAGTTTTGAACTGAAAGTGTGTCATTAAATATGAAAATGAGTTTAAGTAAGTAAATATTGGAATCATTAGTTACAAACGTCTGAGTAAAGACTGACAGAGTTAATTTGAGTGTTCATGATTTGTGGTGTGATGTTATAAATATTATTTTTATGATGTTAAACATTTTGTTTAAAATTACATTTCTAACGTTGCCATTGGCAAGATTGTTGTCGCAATTTAAAACTTCGTGCTGTCAAACATTTCTGCTCGTATGATATAACCATTATATTATTCTTCTTTCTTTCTTTATCACTGTACTGTCCCTCTGCAGGGCAAAGGTCTCCCACAAACTTTTCTACAGTTCAGACAGAGACCATTGTCTTATTATAAAAAGAGTTACCTACCTATGTAAGTTTTTGAGTACTCATAGTACAAGCTTTGCCTTAGTCTGAGACTAGATGGCGCTGTATGGCCCATTGTTTTTGTCTTGTGTTATATGTGTGTCTTGGGCTTGTCTAATGAGGTATTAAGTTAGTCACACATACCTGTTGCTGCCTGTGCGCAGGCGGGCGGGGCGGGCGCTCCGGTGGCGGCAGGTGCGCGGCGCGCGCGGGCAGCGGCAGCGCCACTGGCGACACGGTGCGGATGGACTCTTGACGCTCATTCTCCACCATTAGGGTGTGTCTGGAGCAGGATATCAATATGTTAATACTACAATAGGTACAACTGTATAATTAAAAGGACTGGTTAATGACAACAACATAGACATGTGCCAGAAGTTTCATGATCAATTGAACTGGGGAAAACGCTGCGCAGAAAATGTAAGTATACTTAACGGTAGTTTTACCCTAACAACTACTTAATTTTCTATCCTTTTTTCCACAAATCCAGCGGCACTCTTGCTCTGACATTGGTTCAGGCCTAGATCATTTCAGGCAAAGAGCAGGTCTCCACTTGTGCGATTTGTGCGAGCACACTTATGCGAACACATTGCATCTGACGCGCGTGAGACGCGCATCAGATGCAATGTGCTCACGTGCGAGTACTTTTATACTCACGCGCGTGAGACGCCCGTTAGGCTCACTACATAATGGTTGTGCTCACCGCATGCTGCCCGCGTCGGTCTCGGTGGCGGTGACGGTGGAGGGAGGGGGGGCGTCACGGGCTACAGATGCAATGTGCTCACGCTGTGTACGCCTTACAGACAGCTATCTGACGCACGTGAGTCACTACATATGGTTGTGCTCACCTCATGCTGCCCGCGTCGGTCTCGGTAGCGCTGATGGTGGAGGGCGGCGAGGACGAGAGACGCCTTACAGTTGCAATGTGCTCACGCGCGAGCGCTTTATACACCTGATAGACGACTATCTGACGCGTGCTCACGCGCGTGAGTCGCTACAAGGTTGTGCTCACCTCATGCTGCCCGCGTCGGTCTCGGTGGCGGTGACGGTGGAGGGCGGCGAGGGCGGAGTGAGAGCCATCTGACGCGCGTGAGACGCGCTACAGATGCAATGTGCTCACACTTTATACGCTTATTAGACGGCTATCTGACGCGCGTGAGTCACTACATATGTGTATGCTCACCTCATGCTGCCCGCGTCGGTCTCGGTGGCGGTGATGGTGGAGGGCGGCGAGGGCGGCGCGGGCGGCCGCTGCACGCGCACGCGCACGTCGAAGGCGGGCGGCGGGCCTGCCATCAGACGCCCGTTAGACGCGCTAGTCTCGTGCGCTTCGCCGTAACCTGTTAGTTGGTTAGGGTTTAGTCCGGTTACAGGGTTAGGTATGTACTTTGGAACAGTCAAATATGGTAAGTCATATTTTAGTAGCTGACAAATTCAATTTGCCCGTGTGATTTCCGGACTTAGAATGGGACCACCCTATCTTATGACCTGGGCCGTAAAGACGATTAAGTAAGAGAATATCAGTAAATGGGGCTTTTAAACCTAACAGCTGTCACCAATTCGCTGGTAATTAAGGCAAATCCCAATATAAATTACAATGTACGTAGTTAAGTGAGTTTTAATGATTTTATTGATTAGTAGCTCTCTCATAGTAAATTACGTATATTGATTAACAATATTAATCTGAAGAAAATCATAATTATTATGTAAACATTTACATCATAAAACTATAAAATGTAATAAAATCTATTTAAATTAAATTGTTTTGATTGAATTTAAATATCGAATTAAAACAAGAGGTATCATAACATAAAAAAACCTAAATACATTTAGACACGGTACTAACATAAATGTGAATGTCACATGAACCGGAGGACACAATACACGAGTTACTTAGTATAACGGGTTCGAACCCCATCCGGGAATCAGTCTCGGGGACCCACCACCTTCGGTTCCAAAGGCAGGTTTACAACCAAGTAAGCCACTCAGAACCAAAAACATTTGGTGTTGCGGTGTCTATGGACTGAAGTGATCACTTAGCATCAGATGACCTTCAGTAGCGTTTACCCCTCTATCATAATAATCTCTGCCCGCCTGCCTAGTGTGGCGATTATGGGTAAAACGCAGATGTTTGCCCAAAGTGGCGAACAACTGAAGAGGCCTATGCCCAGCAGTGGACTGTGATAGGCTGATAATGATGATGATGATGACAAGCCCTTACCTTCACTGTGGTACTCGTCGATGACGAAGGCCTGGTTGGCGTGGGCATGGTCGGCCTCGCTGGGCGTCTCCGACGGGTAGTCCGAGGGGATGGTGTCGGAGGCCACGCTGGCGCTCTCCGCGGCCACTGGGTACACGGGGTGCGCTCGAGGGATCTTCACCTCTGGAAGGTTAAGGTGAATAAATAATAAATAACCCAAGACATGCCACGCTGGGCCACACAGCGCCATCTGGCCCCAAACTAAGCCGAAGCTTGTACTATGGGTACTAGACAACTGATAAACTTACTTAGATACATTCTTTTTGTAAATAAATACATAATAAGCATACATAGAAAACACCCAGACCAATACAAACAGATATTTTCATGCACACAAATGCTTATAATGTGTGGGGATCGAACCCACGACCCTTGGCTCAGAAGGCACATGTCACTACCAATTGAGCCATCGAGCCAGTCAATATATATGTTACGGGTAATGCTAGAAGTTGGAGTAAACCTAGGTTTACCCGGGTTCACTTAGGATTACCCAAGCTACTTGGGTAAAGTTCGAATATTAAGTAAAATTAATTTTAATTCGTGGTTTACCCATGCTCACCTAGGTCTACCCTAAATTTTCAGGATGATCTGATCTGGATGGCTGCCATTTTCGTGCAGAATGTAGAATACATCGAATAGTCATGATTTAATTTACAAGACAACATCTATCAAATTAAACCTCGTACTATACCTTGTATACTCTCTCTACTGATGATGGAAATAGACGAATCGTCTATCAGTTTCCTCGGCACTGGCAGAGCTCGTCTCCTGAGGCACAGGTAGGACACTCCTAGACCGAGCAGTAGCAGAGTTAAGAAGAGGATCGCACAGATTATCATCAGGATATGCGTCCCAGCTAGTGGGGACGCAACCGGTAGTGGGTTCTCTGGACTCCTGTAAAAGAAAAATATTTGTAGTTCACCTCTTTAGCAGTTCGTCACATTTGCAGTTCGGAACTTTCGTCGTTCGTCCCGTTTGAGGTTCACAGGTTGCATTTGCAATTATTAAATTAACAGTCCCAATCAATAATATAACGGTGGTGGTGTGTAATCAATAATTTAACGTATAACTATTGGTTAAGATGGGTTACGCCTGTCCGGCACCTGATTTTTCTTTTTATAAGAAGAGCTGTCAGGATGACCTCACTCTCGATTTCTCTTTGGTCGCGTCGAACTAGCTTCTTATCGGATTATGAGAGTAAAAGAACAGAGAGTGCTTTTCTGTTTGCGCAGACACTAGTGCGCTTTATGCATCTCCTGCGTACTTGGCTAGTCTCCTTGGAGATTGGCAGACGCAGCAGAATTCGGTCAGAAGAATATTTTATTCATGTAAGTAACTACACTCCTTACTACTGCATAACCAGATCAAGATAAAGGGTTTGTTTGTACTTACGGAGCCAAGATAGGGTTGAATATGGGCTCCTGCACCACGGGCGGGGGGTATCGGCACACGATGGTGATCACCTCATCACCCTCCATCTCGAGGTTGGGGTGGAAGCGAACCACTATGTTGTTGGTGAACACTCGCAGAGGATCCTGGGAATAAAAGTAGTAAGATGTTTCAGGAAGCCTATCATTTAAAGCTCTACAGTCTTGTTTATACGAAAACCGTCATCATCATCGTGTTCATCAGACTATTGCAGTCCACTGCTGGACATAGGCCTCTCCAGTTGTTCACCACTTAGGGCAAACATCTGGAGGATATACCAATAATCGCCACGCTGGGCAGGCGGGTTAGCTATCGACACGAAAACCGTAACCGGGGTTAAATATTATTGAAAAATAATTACTTAATATCATCATGAGCCCACATCTTCTTCTGGCAATTAAATAGGGCACCCCTAAAGGCAATTTTGTCATTTGGGGAGTTTCCCTCAGTCACCACGCATGGCAGGTGGGTGATTTTACCCAGTTAAACGCTGCTAAGATAGAATAAGTATTATAATATCTTACAAACTTGTGAGTTTATGAGATACTAGCTGTGCCGGCGGCGTCGCACGCGTAGATATCGGGTTTCAAAAATAACGGACTGCCATAAAAATGGTACCTGAATTTAAAGTTAGACCTCTAGCAATACATTGGTGAAAACCGCATTTAATTCCATGCAGTAGTTTTCGCGTGATGCGCGATCAAACATATAGATAAAATTTTCTCCCGTTTTCCCGTTACTGCTCTGCTCCTATTGATTTTGTCGTGATGAAAGTATACTATAACCTGCCCAGGAGTATGAAGAATAATCGTACCAAGTTCCATTAAAATCCGTCCAGTAGTTTTTTTTTCTATAGCGAACATACGACAGACAGACAGACAAAAATTTTACTGATTGCATTTTTGGCATCAGTATCGATCCCTAATCACCTCCTGATAGTTATTTTGAAAATATATTTCATGTACAGAATTGACTTGAATTATAAGTAGGTATAGAAGATAGATTATTACAATTTACATGTTACAATTTAATTCATATTTTTGAACACAGGAGAGACAAGTAAGGGCGGTTTATAGTACAAAAACATGCGTTCCGTACATATAACGATTCTACGCAATTTCTGTTAAAGTTTTCATCTGATAGGTACGGTACTGACAATCGTAAAGGCCACAGGTCGTGTAATGCACCTACCTGTCGAGTCCCACACCCCTTCAGCGGCATCTCGAGCCTGTAGGACAGCGCCCCCTTGCCGGACACCTTGCATGCTGACTGCCGGTCGAAGTCCGCGTAGGCGATGCCGTAGAATTTCTCATGGAATTTCAGCTCCACCTGAGGGAAAGAGCGATAAAAGATACGTTAAAGCCCCTTCCATGTACCTAATAAGTAGAGAACTAATTGATGTTCTTTTATTGTATAAATAAATAAATGTCAGACAACATCACATACATTGCTCTAATCCCAAAGTAAGTAGCTTAAGCACTTGTGTTATGAGTATCAGAACAACGAAGGTACCAAAAATAAATACTTAAGTACAAATTATAAACACCCAGACACGGGACAAACACAGGTATTCATCACACGAATGTTTATCCCGGGTGGGAATCGAACCCACGACCCTTGATTCAGAAGGTAGGAGTCACTACCAATTGAGCCACCGAGCCAGTGTTTTGTTTGTACCAATTTGTTTGTTTCTTGTGTACCTAAGTAATTGTTTATTGTAAATGTGTGTGCCTTTGCTATTATATTTTTTTATCTATCTATTAATTGATCTTGAAATTGAATTATTGTTCACTTAGAGACTTGTTTAAGGAAATTAAATTTAAATTAATTATTATTATTGAAAAAATTATATATGGCTATATTATAGTTGTACGTAAGGATAAACATTTATATAATAAAAACTTAGATTTTTACCAGTTTAACGCTAGAAATAAAAACCAATTTGCTAAGCACCAATCTCAGGTTTCGCAAAACTGGTAACTGGTAATTCATTCATTGGGCAAAGCGTAAAAATATTTACCAAGATACCGCTGAATATCGTTGATTTACAACGTAGATTTAAATCTCGCATTATGCCTAATTTAATGTCTAAAGTTCTACCATGAAAGAACAACAAATATTCATCCATACAAACATGTCGCTATACTTAATATTAGTAAGATTTAAGTAGGTATATATGTTACGGGTAATGCTAGAAGGTGGAGTAAACCTAGGTTTACCCGGGTTGACTTAGTATTACCCAAGCTTCTTGGGTAAAGTTCGAATAATAAGTAAAATAAATATTGATTCGGGGTTTACCCATGCTCACATAGGTCTACCCAACTCTGGTTGGGTAATGTTAAAAATTTGTATAACTAATTAGTGAAATGAAACTTCAAGGGCATTTCAAACATTTAAAACAACGCTTAGTGAGCATAATAAAACTAATAGCGGTCCTTGTTATTAAAATTGAAATTATTTATTTGAGCAGGATAAACTGAGACAGTACTCGAAATTCCTGATGTTGCAGATGTACATGAGCGGCGGTTATCACTTATCATCAGGTGAACCGTTAATAGTGAACCCTATTTCATTAAATAAAAAAGAAAATTATGCAACACCTAAGTTTACCCAGCTAGAGTTGGGTAGACCTAGGTGAGTATGGATAAACCACGAATTAAAATTAATTTTTCTTAATATTCGGACTTTACCCAAGTAGCTTGGGTAATACTAAGTGAACCCGGGTAAACCTAGGTTTACTCCAACTTCTAGCATTACCCGTAACATATAGATACAGAACATACATAGCTAATGAATGTCCATGTTTAGAGACGTAAGTAAAAGTCCCGTTGGGTCCGACGCCGCTAGCTTGCCAATCAAGGGACGTAGGTTCATTAGCACGGTTCATACGCTGACTTAAAAGGTTATAGAACTTGTTAATCTATTGCTTCCTGTACCTATTTGTAATTACCGGTATATCGTAAATAGTTTATACGATACATATATTATAATTTATAATAAAATTGGAAATAACGTTTGCGGGAGATATTAAAGTATACCTACTTGCGTGAAATACGAAAGTAACTCTGTCTGGTTTATAAACTAACGAATAGAAAAAGATTAAAATTCAAATTAAAATTTAATGAATTTATAAAAAAAATCTTATAAGTCATCCAGTTCTTAATAGTGGTGTAATATCGAGAAGAAACCGGCAAGAAACTTGTGTAGTTGGACTTTTCGTTAGCTTGAAAACTTACAATTAATTGATATTACATTTCTTTAGGCACCATTACTTGGAAAAGGACAGAGATACCTACCTACTTATATTTTGGTATACCTATCTAATAACATACAGATAACATACCTGCATAGATCCTGCAGTGCAGTTTAATTCGGCTTTTGTTCTGTTCAAAAATATAATCGGGCTTAGGTCGTCTAATTTCGTCACCTGAAACAAAATAAAATAACAAAATTAGAAAAACATTTCAATAGCACCGAAGTGATAGTCTTTTGTTTATGTTGGAGCGCGTTCATATTTTAATTTTACTTTTTTATTGGTACTGCTTTCGAAACACATTTTTTATTCGAAGTTTTGCGGCCAGTATTTTTTAAGACTACGGAACTCTTTGTCGGGCTCCTTGTTCCTGAAACTAAAGATCGTAAATCTTCCGACGTCCAAGGTGAGAGTGAAACGGTTTTTGCTGGATGAGCGCGCTCCATCGTAGACAACGATATTATATAACAGACAATGCTATGACATGATGGTGGGTGGTACACCATCATGTCAAGGGCAATCCCATTTTGAATTAAGAAAAGAGACTATTTTTATATCTATTTTCAATCTATAACTTTGGATTTGAATTTGCAATACTAAGTCTGGCAAACTTAATCAAAGTTTGTGATATGTGTACCAACGCGGTAGGATCTCTTGAAGCGTGGTTGAAATAGACATAAGGGGTCATCGTGACACAAAAAAGTGAATAATCTGCGTCGAAAGTCTCATTTTGTCTGATTTTATTGACTTAGTTATCGATTTCATGAAAACTTCTTAGGTATAAGTTCGTCCCTCGTACTGTACTCAAAACATTGTAGCGGCAATTTCCTTAGTCACTTCTACGACTCTACGCCGCAAGTATGATAGATACCGCTGTTACTGCAGATAGCTGAGGACTGCGGTGAGTTTCCATTGCACGATCGATCCGAATAATATAAAATATGTAAAATATGTATATACATACATATTTTACCTAAGTATGTTTTACATATGTAGCCTTAAGACATGCCACACTGAACCACACATCGCCACCTAGCCCCAAACTAAGCCGAAGCTTGTACCTACTATGGGTACTAGACAACTTGCTTTGATACTTTTTTTGTACATAAATATATAATATAATATACATAATAAACACCCAGATCTAAACAAACAGCAACAGATAACAAGCGGTCGGCACTCCTATTCCGGGAAGGGCAAATACACCTACCCCCGGCTCCGGGGAGCAATATGGTAGGGGTATTTATGGTGCTCACCGGGCGATTCGACGCCACTGCAACCCTAGCTACCCTAACTCGGTACGCGTGTTCGATACACGCCGACATGCCGTATCTTACCGTCCCTGTTAATGGACACCCACTACAAGATAGAGAACCCCGGGCCAATAATTAGCAATACAGATTTATGTCGACGGTCGGTATGCGACCGGACTATACGAGCAGATAGCTACAGTCGAATGCTATTTACTTTTATTGGCCCAACTTACGAGTATATACGCGTACTTCATTCAGAGCGAGTCGTTAATCGTTAACTAGCCTCTGCTTTTGAACACGATCGTTTCTTTTTAATTGAGATGTGTAGGAGGGTTTATTAAAAGCTTTTAATCTGAATGCAGATAAGAAAGGTTTCTTTCAATTCATCCTAAAGATAAGCCAAATGAATCTGTGATGCTTTTGACAGTAATGCAGCGACAATCTGTTTGTAGGTAAAAGTTACAGAGTTCCAAAATCCCTTGCTGTTACCACAAATAAAACCTACCCCTCTGCCAAGACTGAGGCGAATCCTCAAAATGCTGAATGTCATTAGTTTTTTTTTATGCAAGAGGCGGCAGACGAGCCAGTGTGATGCCTGATGGTAAGCAGTCGACACCGCCCATGGACACCCGCAACTTAAATCGAGTTCTGGGGTCGATACCGGCCTTTTAAATTGAAGTACGCTCGTTTCTTGAAGGCTCCCATGTCGTAGCTGTTCGGAAATACTGATTTTTTTTTTTTTTTATAAAAAGAGCATTCAGGATGATCTCACTCCACCTGATGGTAAGCGGCCGTGAGGTCCAAATGTAAGGTCGACAGGCACAATAGGGCATACCCACCGCGCCTGTCGCCCTTAACCTGAAGGCCCACTGAGATGCCGTTTCACGCCCCGCCTAAAGAACCCAGGATTGTAAGAGGAAGGAAATACATGAGCTGGAAGGGCATTCCATGACTTAATGGCACGGGGCAGGAACGAGGAACTGAACCTCTTGGTGCACGCCACTATTGTCTGTATGGTATGAGGATGACAACGCTGTCCAGCACGTGTTGTTCGGGAGAGGAAAGGAGTGGGAGGAACGAGTTGGAATAACTCTTCGGAGCATTCCCCATTGTAAAGACGATAGAGAACACTAAGACTGCTGATGCAGAGAGTTGGTTCCACAAAACCGATGCGCGAGGCAAGAAGTTCCTCATAAAGCGTACATCATTAGTTAGGTTAGTTGACTCTTATGAGTATAACACCGACTGAACTTGGGGCTATGATACTCGTATGTAAGTCAATCACCACACTCAATCTTCTACTTATCTTTCTTTGTCAACCTACGCTGTCCCACTACTGGGTCATCATCATCAACAGCCTATTGCAGTCCACTGCTGGATATAGGCCTCTCCAGTTATTCGCCACTTAGGGCAAACATCTGGAGGACATACCCATAATCGCCACGCTGGGCAGGCGGGTTGGCGATCGCAGGGCGTAGCTTCTTGCTCCGGTGACGCTGCTGCCCGTCATCGGTCTATGATATTAGCTACGCCTTCTATCGTGATGGTTATACCGCCACCAGTCGGTTTGCCAGAGCCTCGTTTGTTGTTCGGCAGGATGCACCACGGGCAGGTGAGAAAGGCTTGGAGCGAAAAGGTGATAGGTCGCTCCCTTACATCCCTACACTACTGGGTAATCATAAAACATAGCAATTTTGTTAAACATAGCAAATTTTGTTAAACATAGCAAATTTCCTATTTCCCCCGATCGAGGAAAAGCATTCGGGGGATTCTGAGAACAGAAGACCTAATCCGCTAGCAAAAAAGAAAACAAGTAGCCTCAAGAGGTCGTACACTGCTATAAAGGCATCTACAAATAAAAATGTGCAATGGCGTTCACCGTACGGCACATTGCGGTTAACCCAGTTGGTCAGGTAAGTAAGTAAATACGGGCATGTTATTTTGTATTGTCGGTCACCGTATTTAGACTTTTACTACTCTCATAGCGTCCGCCCAAGATCTGTTGAATGCATGTTGAAATATAATCTTCTCAAAAAAACTGATATCTGCAGTATATTTTAGTATTAGCTGTGCTCGCGACTTCGTCCGCGTGGAATAGTTGTTTTTTTCCCCGTTTATTTTTTACATTTTCCATTATTTCTTCGCTCCTAATAGTTGCAGCGTGATGTTATATAGCCTAAAGCCTTCCTCGATAAATGGTCTATTCAACACAAAAAGCAGCAACTACTGGTCCGAAAATTTTTCTTTTCGGACCAGTAGTTGCTGAGATTAGCGCGTTCAAACATACAAACAAACTCTTCAGCTTTATAATATTAGTTAAGATTTAACCCAGGCTTTTGATACATTCGTATCAGTATACAGAGTTGTAAGGGTAGCGGCCATCTTTTCGCTCCATCCAATCTCACCTGCCCGTGGTGCATCCTGCCGAATAACAGACGAGGCGCTGGCAACCGACTGGTGGCGGTATAACCATCACGATTGAAGGCGTAGCTAAATACCACAGGCGATGACGGGCAGCTGCGTAACCGGGGCGAGGAGATACGCACTACGATCGCCAACCCGCCTGTAGCGATTATGGGTAAAGCCATATTTTTGCCCAAAGTGGGGAAAAAAAAAAATTAAACCGACTTCAAAAAAAACGCAAACGACCAAAACTAAAAGCGATAAATAACGTAAGTAATTCTATCCTTAATACATAATCTTTTAAATATTACAATTATCACTTATTTTTGAAGTCGGTGCCAACCTCTCGGTACCTAACGTAGACTGTTGTTGTATGACGCGCGCGGCCGGCATATCCACACGACAATATACCTAGATATGTTTGGCTGGCACCGACTTCAAAAATAAGTGATAATTGTAATATTTAAATGATTATGTATTAAGGATAGAATTACTTACGTTATTTATCGCTTTTAGTTTTGGTCGTTTGCGTTTTTTTTGAAGTCGGTTTAATTTTTTTTTTAAAAATAATTTTATTTCTTTGTTTTTAGTTGCGTTAATGTGCTGTGACCTTGAATAAAGGCTAATTAATGTCCTTAAGAGTTTTACTTAGGAATGAAAAATTTTGCTTTAAGTCAAGTGAAGACTTTGCGATCTAGAATCAAGCATATCACTTACCAAATCACCTGCCCTATTAGCCCTGCATAAGTACATACTACTACCTAGTTTTATATCGACCAATGTCAGTACTGTCCCCTAACTCCTAACCGTTAGGAGTTCTGTGGCTTCATCATCAGCACCAGATGTTGTCGCCCGGAAGCATATACCTGAGTAAAATATGATTACGTAACAAAAACACCATATGAGCATACAATTTTCGGTTGTTGCCCTCAATTTCTCCAGGATCCCATCATCAGATCCTTACTTGGTGATAATGGGACCACCTCGGAAGTGTCTTCTGTCGAACTGTCGAAAAATTTTTGAAATCCATCCATAATTGACGGAAATATCGCTGAACATACATAAAAAAAAAAATATTATACATAGAGACGAATTGAGAACCTCCTCCTTTTTTCGAAGTCGGTTAAAAATAACTGGAGAGTCCAGCAGTGAACTGCGATAGGCTGATTATATCCAAGCCAAGGTAATAATGAGCATAATGAGCCAAGGGTTTTGGATTCGATCCCCGCACAGTACAAACATTTGTGTGCATGAACATGTCTGTTTGTATTGGTCTGGGTGTTTCCTATGTATAATATGTATTTATTTACAAAAAAAAAGTATATAAGTAAGTTTATCAGTTGTCTAGTATCCATAGTACAAGCTTCGGCTTAGTTTAGGGCTAGGTGGCGCTGTGTGGCCCAGCGTGGCATGTCTTGGGTTATTTATTTATATCCAGCAGCGGACGTTTGAAGATTAAAGATGATGATGGTGATGATAATGATGATGAACAACATGATATTGAACACTTACTTTCCCATCCAGCACAGTCTCCTCGGGCAGCCCCTTGCCTTGGTACTCGATGTCGTTGGCCTGCGAGTCGTAGTTGGACTGCGCGCGCGCACACGCCAGCGCGCACGCCAGCACACACCATATCAGCGCCATCTTGGTTCTGGAACAAGCGGACAGTTTGGGTTTGGCAAAACCGTTATGTACTGCGTTACCCCTCTCTTTAGCAAATGTCCTAACTAAAGCTTGTCTGGAAGAGATCGCTGTTAGCGATAAGAAAAAAAAATGGAAAGCATTACTTCAATATGTCTGTAGGTAATGCTTTCCTTTTTTTTTTTATCATCATCCAATCCTTTTTCCCGATTGTCTCAGGGTTGGCTTCCCAAACTGAGAGATTTGGCGAGGGCTAAGCTTTTACACAGAGCGACTGCCATCAGACCTCCGCAACACTTAGGGTAAGCTATACCCATTCCCAGTTGGGCGTCAGAGTTATCATAATCTCTGATAATATCAGAGATGATGTATCAACCTAACCGACGCCGGTGGAAATAGTAAAGGGATATGGTATGGAATTCTTTGTGTACGTACCTACCAAGATTAAGAATAAAATTATGACTTTATTAGTTAAACACGTCAAATTTTATGAGCTTGAACCGATTTATTTTGTAAGCGGCAAGGTTTTAACTCAAGTCCAAAATTTTAAACACGGTGAAACGAATTGTGCATAAAGTTATACAATTTGTGTGGCGTAATTTGTGGATAGCCCAAAGGAGAAGGTGGGAAAATAGGAAAAAGCTTGTGAGATGTGAGTTGTTCGCCACTTTGATGAAGACTATGCAATCACCTCATCATCATCATCATCAGCCTATTACAGTCCACTGCTGGACATAGGCCTCTCCAGTTGTTCGCTACTTAGAGCAAACATCTGGAGGATATACCCATAATCGCCACGCTGGGCAGGCGGGTTGGCGATCGCAGAGCGTAGCTTCTTGCACCGGTGACGCTGCTGCCCGTCATCGGCCTGTGGTATTTAGCTACGCCTTTTATCGTGATGGTTTTACCGCCACCAGTCGGTTTGCCAGAGCCTCGTTTGTTGTTCGGCAGGACGCACCACGGGCAGGTGAGGATGGCTTGGAGCGAAAAGGTGACAGGTCGCTCCCTTACATCCCTCAATATCTTCATAATTCACGATGATTTTATTTTTTAGATCAAAAGTTAGCTTTTAGCGTCAAAAGTACGTCATAAAACAGTATATAAATGTACAAATCATTGTCGCTCTTGACCACTGCCGAAGAAATCTTCTCACCGCCTGAATTATATGTTAAAGTAAGTTTAATGCGCCGGCGAGTTCACAAATGTTCAATTATTTTTTTTATTCCATTTCTCGCACTCCGACAGTATTCTTCTACTGTGGGGCGACTACACTTTTAATGGATAACGGGATAATACCTAAATCAAATCATTCTTTAGAAATGTCCTAATAAATAAATAAATAGGTAAATGTAGTGGTTCAATAATACTATGTAAAGACATAGGTAGCTATGTAAAGACATAGGTACACGGCGGGTCAGCATCAGATTTCTACTAACAAAAAAAGAGGTTAAATAAATTTTCTTATTTAACATCATCATTATCAGTCTATCGCAGCCACGAAATATTAAACACAAGTTGTGTTTAATATTCCGTGATCGCAGCCCACTGCTGGACAAAGGCCACTCTAGTTGTTTGCCAGGTAGCTAACCAGTTACTTGCCAGTTTTCACAGCGACTTGGGCTTCTCTTTGGCTTTCCATCGGGCGTAGGGAAGCCATTATGTCGAGCTAGTATAAAAAAAAACCCTGGGCAGGCGGGTTGGCGACAGCAGGATGTAGCTTCTCGCTCCGCTGCTGCCCATCATCGGCCTATGCTATTTAGGTACGCCTTCAATCGTGATGGTCATACCGCCCTCAGTCATTGCTAGAGCCTCGTTTCTTATTCGGCAGTTCCTTTCGCGCGTGTACGAAAATCCAAAACCTTTGTATTATTAAAGTCCAAAATTATCCATTGGAACTCAAACCAAATGGCGGCCCTACTAACACACAATCATATCAAAACTCGTAATACAAAATCGTGCCATAATTGCTCTGCTGATTGAGTCATAAAACGTACTTATTCATATCTCGAATTGGCGGCTACGTTTCCTCTAAATATACGCCTGAGAAATGTATGAACCAACACAAATAACACCACACACTTCACCTCACTCTTATTTCAATATCTATAAGGTATAAATTCGACTTTACGCTAACACAACTAGTAATGTACCCTGAATGCTTTTTACTGAGAAAAAATGTGATTTAAATGTGTCTTGTGTACGATTCTGCGTAATGGAAATGATATTTTAAATGCACGTGAAATAATTCGCTCTTGGTTCATATAATAGGTGCCGAGTTACTGTCGGTGAGGTTATGAAAAACAATAATTTAGTTTGTAGAGTTTCGGTTAGGTTGCAAATACACATTTAACCGAATTTTGGGCACCGCGCCCTATGTTATATAAAAGAGCCAAGTACGGAGAACATAATATAATAATAAATCTACAAACCGAATTTCGACCGTATTTAGCAACGCCTTCATTTGTGATGGTAATACCGCCACCAGTCGGTTGCCAGCGGTTGGCTTGGAGGGAAAAAATAGGCCGCTCCCTTACATCCCAGTTGCTTCAGTGTACATCGCCTTGAAGTCCATATCTTTGGAGAGAGAAAATAGCCATGTGACATGCTCGTCTCCGCTTCAGTGGAACAGCAGCTTTCCGTTTTAAGTTTTTATCTACTAGTCTAGCCGTCCATGTAATGTGACTTATTATCTATGTATGCTATAACAAAAACGCCAACCTTTCACCAGCCAGCAAGGTCGCGCGTAACTTATGACACCCACTACTCAGTGTGTCACTCAAACCGGTATCGATATTATCAAGGCGAAACATTTGGCTCGAGCCATTCGGCGTTATTATGTAACTGTCCGGTGTTCTTAAACTTAATACCATTAGCTGGTTTAGCTTTAGTTTAAGGCTCTATTACCTAAATAGTTGTGCGCTTAAGTAGAGCATCTTTTCAGCAGAATTCCGGATCGGATTATGCGGAGTGACTAAATTGAGATGAAATCGCCAGTGTTCGTGTGGTTCCGTATTTAGAATAGGATCACATCACCCAATGTAATCCTGTGGGAGTCGTAGAAGATGTGTAAGGGACTAACAGGAATACAAATAAAACCTACTGCGGTTAACCATTATGGCAAACAAATAAATATCAAACAACATCCCATACATTGCTCCGATTCCAAATGAGTATCAGAACAATGACCCAACCCGGTGGGGATCGAACCCACGACCCTTAGTTCAGAAGGCAGTAGTCACTACCAATAGGCTATTATGGCTAAAAATTGTAATTAGTCCGTCTTTTAGTTTATTCAAAAATAAAAGAACCTCTTTTCATACAAATAAACAATAACAAAGATATAAGGCATCAAAAGTTAGGAGTGGGAGTCTTTGACGTCACTCGCTCCCGTAAAAATGCCTCATGGTCATAACTTTGTAATTTTTAGTCTAATTTACAAATTAAAAAATACGTGTCTTTTATTTTTGAATAAGCTAAAAGACGGGCTAATTACAATTTTTAGCCATAATAGCCTATTGAGCTACCAAATCCCCCCAAATACGTATGTGCCCTAAATAATATCTGTCTACCTATTGTCATCTCAGACATAGATACCTTTTCACCTTACACAGTACATTGCCGACATCCAGAAATTCCTCACCAATTATTCCTGAATACATATAACAGTACATATAACACATGTTTCCCATTCATAGCCCGTATGACAGACTCAAGCCTTTATAAATGTGTTAATTAAATCAAACATACCTGTTCTACGAGTCAGCCAACTGGTGTATTGACGCGACTTTATATGGCCTAACTAAAGGTGAACTGCATTGGAGCTTGTAATTAAAATGTGTATGTATTGTCTATGAGAGCTTTGAATAGTTAATAGTCTATGGAATCTTCCTGTCATGTTAATGCAAGCCTTGCTGTAACGAGTATTTAAATAATTGCTTACTAATAAATGTTGTAAGGGAGCGGCCTATCATCGTTTAGCTCCAAGCTAACCTCACCTGCCCGTGGTGCATCCTACCGAATAACAAACGAGCTGGCAACCGAATGGTGGCGGTATAACCATCACAATGAAAGGCGTAGTTGAATACCACAGACCGATGACGGGCAACAGCGTCACCGGAGCGAGAAGCTACGCCCTGCGATCGCCAACCCGCCTGCCCAGCGTGGTGATTATGTGTATATCCTCCAGACGTTTGCCCTAAGTGGTGAACTCTCCTCTCCAGCTGAGAGGCCAGGATACAAAAAAAAGTATCTAACTAAATTTTTCAGAGTTAATACAAGCTGTGGCTTAATATGGGACTAGACGGCCCAGATCGTGACTGTAATAAAAAAAAATCTTATTAATTCTTAAATACTTTCTTAAAATTTTCTTCATTCAAAGAATCTCCACATAGTAGGTATTGCCAATCTTTATAAAAGTTGCTAAGCTGGTACATCTTAGTTTCATTCACCCCAATCCCTTAAAAACCGAAATTATTTTTAGCAATACAAAATAAAGGAGCAAAAATGAACGAATTCAATCCGACACGGGTTCAATGTCCGGTATATCGCAAATCCGAGGTTTTATTCATCCATAAATTTGGCAGTTAAATGCATTCGCCAAATGACATTTGGGCATTTTTTCGTGGAGAGGGGGCACCGTGTAGCAGGGTAGCGTTCGAGCGAGCGTTTTAAAAACGTCTAAACCTGCGGTTCCGCTCCACGGAGAGAAGCTGTGCCGCGATTCACCAACTAGGTACATGGCTAGAAATCCACATCTCTTTGGACCTTTTTTTTATTACTGTGGGTGGCAGACGAGCAAGCGGCCCATCTGATGTTAAACGGTTACCGCCGCTCATAGACTCTGCAATGTCAGGAGCACACCGTGCTGCCTACCGTGAGGAAAAAGTTCTCTTTAGACCACGTTTGAAGAAGGCCAAGTCGTAGCGAACAGGAAACACCGCGGCTGGGAGCTCATTCCAGAGCTTACAGGTACGCGGAAAGAACGAACGTTGGAAACGAAAAGTTCTTGATGGAACAGTTTCCAAATGGTATGGATGGTTATCTATAAGAGGTACCAGCGTATAGACCGTTTATTTACTAACTCCAAAATTTTAGTAATATTTTTATTTTATGTGCAATAGAGCAGCAGCGTCACCGGAGCTTGGAGCTACGCCCTGCGATTACCAACCAGCCTGCCCAGGGTGGCGATTATGGGTAAAGCTTAAAGTTGGTTGCCCAAAGTGATGAACAATTAGAAAGGCCTATGACTATGACTAGCAGTGGACTGCGTTGGGCTGATGATGATGTGCCATAGATAGAATTTCTATCTATCTCCCTGTACGTATTTATTTATTTAATCTTTATTGCACAATATAAAAATAAAGTACAAAAGGCGAACTTAATGCCGCGTAGGCATTCTCTACCAGTCAACCTTTAGGCTAAGCAGAAATATTTAAGTAGGTAGCGTGCTGCTAAATGGATGTGGGAACATATGATATGATATTAATATGCCCCGAAATAAAAATAAAATATTAAACATATTAAATGTTGGGACATTTTATAAGACGTATCTCGTACGAACGTTAACACAAATGTGAAGAAACATTTTCCGCTAACGCTCGTGCCACCAAAGCCTTACCCTGGGCCTATTATAAAAATGCAGCTAATGATCTCAGACCATTTGGGTCTGAATGCAATATCCCTTACACGATAAGGAACATTATAAACTTTAAACGTTCAACTCAATATCTCAACCATTTCGGTTGGGATCTGCTTTATAAATGCGAGAGTAAGGCGGGGCAATGTCCAAACTTCATAAAGTTATGGACGAAATATCTTATGCAATTCTTTTATTGTTATCCGATTATTGTAAATTATTAACTCCTTAAAGAAAAAGCTGTTCAAAGACGTTGAAATACTATAAGGCAAGGGTTCTCAAAGTATGTGACGCGATGCCTTGGAGTGGAATACAGGAATTTTAGACCAATTAGAAAATATATGGCACCTCCGCCGAATTAGACCCTACGTTACCTAAAAGGTACCTTGACAAATAAGAACATTCTAACAATGCAATCCATAAATATAAAAACTACACCTAATTTCCAGCCATTGACCTATTCATATAGATAAAGGTGATCACCGCGCTTTGAAACACAGGCAATTATAATTATTAATTTAAACTAATAAGAAACCAAATGGACCTGAGAATTAATGCTAGCCACGGTCTACGCTCGGAAAGGATAAGACCGGGGAATTAACTGTACACAGCCGCTTATGCTCATAAATAAATGTGAGTGCAGCCGACGAATACGCCATAGAGTGCGCAAAAGGACAGTGAACTAACTCTATTTTAACTCGTCATTGTCAAAGCTAGGCAGTTAAGACTGTGTATTTTAATTTTATAGCTGCTAGCTGTGTCAGCGGCGTCCCACGCGTGCATATCGAGGTTAAAAAATAACGGATTTACATAAAATGGTGCCTACATTTTGAGTTTAAAATAAAAAAATGTATTAGTAAATTATTACAACATAGTTGCCGGGCCTTCCTAAAAAGTAGTCAAAGACACTTGATTTAATTACATAATTGTCACTTTTACATGAGCAATTACCAAATTTTCAAAAGTTAGACCTCTAGCAATATCTAACATCTATTAATATCTGTCCGTGTGCTTCAAAGACTTAGAACACCCATGTCATCCCTTGAACGTCGTAGAAGACGACGAGGGATTATCAGAAATTGCGATTATCTGGGTACTAAAAGCCTACTGCGGTTACAAACCCGCCTGCCAAGCGTGGTGACCCATGATCACACCACTAGAGAGACACAATGCCTCCAAAAAGTTAATCCCACTGAGAACACAACACCAGAGTATCATTATAAGCCTGCAAACGTCCACTGCTGGACACAGGCCACCCTCAATGATAATAATTGTGATTTGAGGAGATTTGCCGACGCTTGGTGGGTTGGTGACGCATTAATTAGGTTTAATTTGTACCCAGATAAACGCTGCTGCCCATTTCCCGATAATCCTTTAGTCGTATTCTACGACACCCCTGAGATTAATTGGGCGGCTATAATCTAAATCCGAAAAATACACGGACAACTTAAAGTACTAACACAAAAAAAACACTGACGAGGTACGAGGTTACTCCCATTGAAAACACAACAGCCGAACTAAGTAGTACCAATAAATTTAAGAAAATACTAATTTGATACTTTGTTTCGTCACTGCATCTTCACTACACTATGATCCAGTAACTGCATCTATGGCGATTCGTTATTATGACCACTTCTAAACATTCCGTCATCGGACATTATTAAATACATTTCACCAAACAAATCTCAATCTTATTTCTCAACAACTAAAGCTTAAAATGCTCTAGTGGAGTTTGTCTCATAAAAGCTTTCGTGTAATAAATAACGTGTGGGATTTTGTTTTGGCCGGGCCATTAATGTTGCGTAATGTGAACTTTAAGATGGGACCGCCGAACTTATTATTGAGATTCCGTTTGATGTTCGTTTCTCAATGTTATCCGGCTCGAAGGACCATTTACGGGTTCACAATGAGAAGTTGATGTTTCTTTTTGCAAGCGAAACGATTGAGATAACTCAATAAAAGTCTGTATTTTAAGAAAGAGATTTGATTTATATGAGACAAGTATATTGCAAAAGACCGTAATTTAGCCCTTCGAAGTTGATTGGGAAAGTAAATTTTAAAACTCTCACATTAGCCCAAAACGATAAAACCGTTCTTTAAGCTGTACTATGTAAAGCTTATTGTAAGAAAACCAATTATGTAAACGCAAGATAAATATATAGCTGATGAAAAAAGTTCTCCCACTGGTGGAACTGCAGCTTGTGAGAATTTGCAAGTCATTTGAATAGAACATTTTTTTATGCAAGAGGCGGCAGACGAGCAAGTCTGATGCCTGATGGTAAGCAGTCGACACCGCCCATGGACAACTCAAATCAAGTTCTGGGGTCGCTGCCGGCCTTTTCAATAGGAATACGCTCGTTTCTTGAAGGTTCCCAAGTCGTAGCTGTTCAGAAAGACTATCGCAAGAAGTTGGTTCCACCAAACCGAGGTGCGAAGCAAGAACTTCCTCACAAAGCGTACAGTCGAGGATCGCCATAATTATCTAAATGATGACGATGGAATTGCAATCAGTTACGTGACTCTTAGCATTTCAGATTGAGTCAGTAAGTATTTTTGGTTTTGAATTTGCGACATCGCGTCGATATCGACCCAAAAACAAATTTCAAATGGAAATAATTTCATTGAGCTTATACCTATAATGTTCTACACTACGCTACAACTTCTCAAACAATGACTCTACCAAACAATAGATTACCATGCAAAACGTATCATTACAATAAGTTAAAACATCACACAGCAGAAATAAATATCTCCCGTCATTGTTCCCAACAAATAATTCGCGTAGATTCCATCTATGGAGAACCGGATACCGGACCGCAACCAAAACAAGTGCATTGCAAAAACAAAACTTGCACTTTAATACCAATACTTCAACGCCTAAAACATGCAAAAACCATCCTTAACCGTTCAGCAATAAGAGCTTAAGATGTCAGGTAACGTATGACGTAAGGGTGACCTCCCATCAATTCTGTTTTGGGCAAGTCTACTTTCACTTTTTGCGAACGAGATATCTGGCACTTGACTTATGACAATTGCAAGTGTATAAAATGGGTCCGCCAGTTGTTATGGTCTCATGGGAGATGGAAGCAGGTTTAAGTGGCTCACTGCCCAATTTGGACGGTTGGTGTGGCACAAAAAGAAGATTCAAGATCGCTATGGTGAATTAGTGACTATAGAATTTTTTAAATAGATTTTAGAAAAGGTTTTTTTTAAATAAAAAAACATTTTACAAATCGTCCAGTCCGGAAAGCAGCAATCTAACGAGAAGAAATCGGCAAAAAAACTCGTGTTATGCTAGTAGTTGCTCTCTTTAATAATAGCTCTCTTTTATCCATGTCATCTACTATATAAAAATAAGTCGGGTTTTCCTCCCTGACGCTATAACTATATTTATGTTAATATACTTGTGTATATATGTATATATTTATTTATTTAATATTTATGGTACATTATAATATTTATGTAGTATATTTTTATTTTATTTTTTTTTATGTATAATGTATTTATTTATTATATTAGTTTATTTTTATATCTTCCATTGTGTTTCTCTTTGAACACTCACCGCACATAAATCTGCTCTCTGCATGACCTAAAGGTTAACTGGTAGAGAATGCTCCTAGCATTAAGTTCGCCTTTTGTACCATTTTGTGAAATAAAGTTTAAATAAATAAATAAATAAATAACTCCAGAACGCACGAACCGATTTCCACGGTTTTTTCGTTAGAAAGGTCTCGGGCTCCGTGAGGTTTATAACAAAGAAAATTAAGAAAAAAAAAATTTACAGCCATCTGGTGGCGAAACGGAGTTCGCCGGGTTTGCTAGTACAGTCTAAAACTGTTGCTGTTGTTAAGAGACTCCGGAACCCACGAGCCCTACGATCCAGAAACCCTAGTCACCGGCAGAAACACGACCTTCGTCATTTAGCTGCGGTATTCTATAGGATGGAGGTCCTTCCCCGGACGGGCGGCTCAATTCAAGCGAAGACTCGCTATGCCCTACCTCTCTTGGACTTGATTGGATCCGGATTGTATTGGACCCATGAATCATTAATATTGTCCAAACATCTGGGAGCACGTGTCACAACCGGCCCACTTAAAATTAGTGCATTTGCACAACTGCAGCCACTCCGCTGAATACCAGCCTCATTTACATCCCAAATGTCCACCTTGAAAAATGGACTTTACCACTTTTGTATTAGAGCTTAAAAGATTATAGCGTTAAACATAATCTTGGAGCACCAAGGGATATTCGACCTAATGGGTTAAGGAGTAGATGTTAAAATTGAAGTGGTGGTGTGGCTCCATCTGTTCAAACTCTATGAGCGTCCTTGCGTATGAGCAGCGGCCTACATTCTGGCACAATGGCGAGATGGCTAAGAAATTCGATTGTGTGTGGCTCGCTACGGCTATTCGATCGATTGTTAGGCGGGTCACGTTTTATATACGGCAGGAATTATGCTTTATAGCAAACCGCGTACACGCACTAGCGCCACCTAGTTGTTTTCCCGCAAAGGAAGTCTCGCGGGCGCGTGCCTAGCCGATGCATTATTTAGCTAGGCTGCATAATTCTCAATGTGTTAGCGCGCGCCGCCATTTAAAATACGCCGCGCCAATGTCCGTATCCGGAACGCGTGGCTCGTTCAGTTCGCCACCCGCCGCCTCGTCTCTCGGCAGCGCGCGCGCTATACCTCGGTTTTCTTTTGATTTCTTGTGTTCATGCATGACTGTGCCCAACACCCTTAACTATCTTACGAATGTGTAGTGTGTATTTGTGTGTATTGCGACGAATAAACGTCAAATACCAAACAACTCCCTGATCTTTTACTTCTGTAAACCCAAGCAAGAGAGTCTCAGAAGTGACGCCCAACGAAATAAATCATAAGCGCGTCTCAGAAGAGTCTCAGAAGTGGCGCCCAACTAAAAATCAGCAGTCATGCCACTGACCAGAAGCACAGCGGCCAGCTTCGGCAACAGGGATGATGCAATAGATGCATTCCCCACTCCCCTGCTGCCCACGCCGCCGCCGCCGAACCTCAGAAGCGGCGCTCAACTAAAGGAATCAATCATGCCGCTGACCAGAAGCAGAGCGACCAGCTTCGACAACAGGGATGATGCAATAGACGCATTCCCCACTCCCCTGCTGCCCACGCCGCCGAGCAGCGAACAACAACGCCAAGATGGCGCCGGCGCCGACACGACTTTTACGGCGGAAAATATGGCGTCGGTGATAGCCTCCTTACAACGTTCACAAACAGAAGCATTCCGAGAGCTCCTCGAGGTGGTGACGAGAAACACATCTACACCAGTGCCGTCACCAAGCCAGGGTACTCTTGCGCGGTGTAAAGCTTCGTTTTCCGGCCGGCCCAACGAGTCGGTCGACGCATTCATCGAGGCGGTAGAGGCATACAGCGACTGCGCTCAAGTGGCCGAAGTAAATATATTACGCGGCCTATCATTTTTATTCGTCGAGGACGCTGCTACGTGGTGGCAAGGAATAAGGCAATCCGTCACATCCTGGAAGCAGGTGAAAGATAACCTAACCAGTGCCTACGGAGACCGCCGGCCGCCACATCGCGTATACACCGACATATTTAAAAATTATCAAGCGGAGGAGAACACCGACATTTTCATCGCGAGAATCCGCGCATTATTTGCCAAGCTCCCAAGAGGGGACTTAAGTGAAAAGGTACAATTAGATATGAGTTATGGATTATTAAACGCGAGGATTAGACAAAGGCTGCGAAGAGAAGAATTTGATACTTTTCATGAACTACTTCGACATGCACGTTACATCGAGGACTCCATCGGCGAGGGGGAGCGGCAAGAAAGTAGTGCGCGAAGTGATATTTCTGTGACACGAACAATCGCGTCGGTCAGAGCGCCGAGCCGCACGCTCCCGACATCGGCAATTGCGCCGCGCGCGCCCGGTTTCAACGCAACACGCGCCGCAACTCCGACTCGGCCTCCGCCGAACGCGCGCGCACACCCGACCGCGCCGCACACGCCCGCGCCCGCCGCGCCCGCGCTGCCGGCCGCGGTCGGCGCGCATCACCCGCCGCCGGCCCCAGCTCCGCCGCTTTCGAACGCGGCCGGCGCCGCCGCGAAGAGGCAGCGCCCCGCTTGTTCGTACTGCAAGCGATTCGGTCACGCCCGTGACCAGTGTCGTAAGTTGCTGAACCCAGGTGAGCCTCCTTCTCATACTAACTTTGCGGAACGCGAGTACAGTGATCAAAGTTTTTATAGTGTCGTATCTCAAAAAGTGCGTAATTCCAAAAAGTTAAAGTGCCCGTCAGTAAGTGTCAATTCGAACAATAACATTACTTCGTATAAAAGCCGTCCGCGTCCTAACCTGTCTGTACCTATTTCGAACGGTGATGCATGTAATAATAATAATAGTCACAAAAATTTTACATCGCGTAACAGTAAAAAGCGAACTCGTCAAAATGCCGATAATAATCGCAAACAAAAAAGTAAAGCTATTAGTGCATGCAACATCGAACGTTCATTTTTACAAGATAATTCTCGATGTGATAACAGAATATCTTATGATAATAATTTTTTAACGCATCCTTGTGATAGTTGTAATTTTAGACAGATGTCTTGTAACCGTAAACATTTCAATTTGCGTAATTTTACCATGAATAATAATAATTGTTTATGTGACGATGTTTTACGTGATAATATTTCGACATCACAAGCGCCTTACGTTAACCCGTGTAACACGGTGTCCCGTTTTAACCATTGTGATGACACGGTGTCCCAGGTTAACCGGTGCAATGACACGGCGCCTTACGTTAACCCGTGTACCGCCGCGGTGTCCCACGTTAACGTGTGCAATAACACGAGGTCCCAGTTTAACCTGTGTAAGGACACGGCGCCTAATGTTAACCCGTGTACCGCCACAGTGACCCACGTTGAACCGAACGTGGCTTCCCACATTATTGATAATACATGTGGTGCAAATGTAAAAACGTGTCTGAATCCTAACTTTGTTCCAAATTTTGAAAATGATGTTCAGGCAAATGTTTGTTTTAAAAATAATGTTGTATCAAATTGTAACGAATTTGTTAATACTAATAATAATGCAGGGTTATTGTTAGATAAGGAGGATGATAAAAATGTATTAAGTGATTATTTTATTTGTAGTGGAGATGATGTTTCAACCGGTGACGACCTCGCGAGACCCCCTGGTGGGGGAAATTTGCGTCCCATATTTGACATAAATATTTTGGGTTTTAACGGCACCGCGCTTATTGACACAGCCGCCAAACATTGTATCGCTGGTCATACTCTATATGCTCTCCTTCTACGCCAGAATCATCCCCTCCATCCTTCTTCGCGAGAAGTAAAACTAGCTGACGGAATAATCCGAAAAATGGAGGTGCTTACCACCACTTTACAGGTGTGCTTGGCTAATATAATAATCACTGTTCCCTTCTTAATTTTCCCGAATGCTACTAATAATGAGACATTATTAGGCATCGATTTCATTACAGCCGCTCGAGTCGTCATAGACTTTCATAGGAAAGTATGGTACTTCAGTAATGATAGTACGGTAATACATAACCTGTTTTTCGAGCCTGCCTCGCTTAACGTAGCCTGCGCTTCAACGGAGGTCCTTAGAGATGATGAAGGTACTCATCTCAAACCAGCTGAGCGTCAAGCGCTGGCTGATGTCCTCACCAGGCACGCACAGGTTTTCAGAGCAGGGGGAGGTCCAAAACCTTATGCAGAGCATCGGATTGAAACAGGAGAGCACCCGCCAATCGCGACGCCTCCTTACCGCCTGAACCCTTCAAAAAAGCAGGTGATGAAAGCTGAAATAGGTAAGATGTTGCAGGATGACATAATTGAATGCTCCTGCTACGTTCCAGCGTCTTATTGATCGTCTCTGTTCCTGCTCTGCTTTACAGGATGTAAGTATCCTCGCATATTTGTACGCATATTTGGTGATAAGTGAAGGATTCCATCGCCATCTGCAAGACCTCGAGGCTGTTTTAGTCGCCTTTCAGAAGATAACCTGCACATCAACCGAGTGAAATGCGCTTTTGCAAGAGAGAGCGTTAGATACCTCGGGCGCGTTATCACTCAAGAAGGCGTTTCCACCGACCCAGAGAAGGTGAGTGCTGTCCTCGAGATGAAGGAACCAGGTACTCTCAAGCACCTGAGAACCTTTCTGCAGATTTGTTCGTGGTTTAGAAAATTCATACCTAGGATCTCACCCGCTATTAGGGTCATTCTAGCAACCCCCCAAAGCCTGTGATACCCAAACGCAACTGCGGATGTCCAGTTAATACTGAGAGAGTGCTAGTCCAGGAACGAGGGCGTTTTCCAGGACTAGAGGGGGAGCATATAGCAAACCGCGTACACGCACTAGCGCCACCTAGTTGTTTTCCCGCAAAGGAAGTCTCGCGGGCGCGTGCCTAGCCGATGCATTATTTAGCTAGGCTGCATAATACGGATGACGACAAGGTATGAAAATGAAGAAAATAATTAGTCCGTCTCTTAGATAATAAAAAAATATAAGACCCGTATTTTTTGTTTTGTCGAAATAACAAGAAAATACTTAGATATAGCGCATTAAAGTTACGGAGTGGGGGCTAACTACGTCACGTTAGAGTATATTTTGTACTATAACGTGACGTCATGTGACATTTAAAATCAATGTATCTTCGTAAGTTTTTGAACAAGAGGCAAAATAAAAAATACGTATCCAATATTTTTCATTAATCTATCTGATGGACATTAAATTATTTTTTAGTCGTCATCCCAATTCTCAATGTGTTAGCGCGCGCCGCCATTTAAAATACGCCGCGCCAATGTCCGTATCCGGAACGCGTGGCTCGTTCAGTTCGCCACCCGCCGCCTCGTCTCTCGGCAGCGCGCGCGCTATACCTCGGTTTTCTTTTGATTTCTTGTGTTCATGCATGACTGTGCCCAACACCCTTAACTATCTTACGAATGTGTAGTGTGTATTTGTGTGTATTGCGACGAATAAACGTCAAATACCAAACAACTCCCTGATCTTTTACTTCTGTAAACCCAAGCAAGAGAGTCTCAGAGCTTTTATATACCTACACAGGTAGTATCATTATGAAATTGCAGGTATTCAAGATGGCGGAGTCAATACTTTTCCGCAAAAGGTGTAAAGGTATTTTGAGTAACCTTGAATGACGTCTACAGCAGTTTCGAATGCAAATATATATGTTTTTCACAAGTAAAAGTGAACAGATGTATCTTATAATTATATCGAGTAAGGCTCAAAGAGCTATAAAGTGCGAGCACTTATAAATCCACAACACTGCTTTAGGTAAATCCAATGTTTAAATTAACAGACATAATTAACATTTAAAGAATTACTTCATCTTTTTGTCAGCAATTTATTGTATAAATTACCTTTAGCAATCTGAATGAACAGAAATATCAAGGATTTGTATGCTTCTATCACATACTTGGCCTTTTTTTGTTTATTTGAGGGAACAACAGGGAACTGATGGCATGGGCTGTGCAGCGCTACTGTGTTGAGGAGAGGTTGAGACGAGACTCAACAGGTATGCCCTTAGGATGAGCAGCATAACTTAACCTTATTCCATAAGTCATGGGCACATTGCCAGCCTTAAAGTAATTTATAGGCTTGCTTAAGGATCCCTAACCGTCATCTTACGGCATTGTTTATAATATGACAAATTCCGTAATTCTGAATCGGATACCATAGAACTGTCTCTAGAAAGGTAAGGTTTAAGACAGGTAGGGCATAGCGAATCTTCGCTCGAATTGAACTGCCCGTCCGGGGAAGGACTTCCACCCTATAGAATACCGCAGCCAAATGACCTCCGGGTCGTGTTTCTGCTGGTGAGTAGGGTCTCCGGAGCTTGTGAGGGGTTAGGGTTGGGCCGGCATGGCAGTGGCAACTAACAGGTAACTAACCAGTTACTTGCCAGTTGTCACAGCGACTTGGGCTTCTCTTTCGCTTTCCATCAGGCGTAGGGAAGCCATTATGTCGAGCTACTATAAAAAAAAGAAAATATTTACTTAACTAAATTCAGAGAAGCTATCGAGGGAAACGATGACAATAAATGTTCAACCTATCTCAATACCTTGAACAAATAATCACTGTGAACAATAGCTCGGAAACAATGACCGTATCTTCAAAGGAATACCTAGTAATTACCACGTATATAATATTACCACATCTTCATATAAACAATCTCTAGTTACATCTTATCGGAAGAATATCTAATGAAGGAAGGAAAACCAGCAGATAATAATTTATAAAACAAAATTAGTTTCGCCTTCAGTAAGTCTGTGCAAATAAGAATCTGTATGTTAATGTAAAATGCATTATGTTTACAATAATTACCTAGTTATGAATGTGCCTATACCTACTTGAATGAGTAAGTAATACAAATAAACGAATGATTGGATGTGTGAGATTATAAACAAAGTATGAGGAATGTGTGAGTAATTTGAGAACATGTATTATTAAGAGAGCTAGGGCATAGCGAATCTTCGCTCGAATTGAGCCGCCCGTCCGGGGAAGGACGTCCACCCTATAGAATACCGCAGTCAAATGACCTCTGGGTCGTGTTTCTGCCGGTGAGTAGGGTTTCCGGAGCTCGTGGGGGGTTAGGGTTGGGCCGGCATGGCGGTGGCAACTGACAGGTAACTGACCAGTTACTTGCCCGTTGTCACAGCGACTTGGGCTTCTCTTTCGCTTTCCATCAGGCGTAGGGAAGCCATTATGTCGAGCCACTATAAAAAAAAAAAAAAGGTAGTCCTATACTAAGTCCTATGTTATAAAGTCAGTCGCCACCGCCATGCTGGTCTGTAGGATTATCCTATAAAACCACGGGAAGAAATGGGACGGTGATTTGTAGTCTCTTCTATCACCATATGGAAGAAAAGGTAATATAAAAATAATAAAGGTAATATAAAAAATATATGTATAGGCATGTATGTATATATATTTATAGCACATTTTAATAAGTAGTATATTTAGCATATTTTATTGATTATAAATTAGGTATCTATTATCTTTCACAGTGTTTCTTTTTACACTCACCGCACCCGCACACACTTTTGCTCTCTGCATGATCCAAAGGTTAACTGGTAGAGAATGCTCCTAGCATTAAGTTCGCCTTTTATACCATTTTGTGCAATAAAGTTTGAAATAAATAAAAAGGTGAAGGTGGACAAAACAGGACCACAAAGTATAAATGCTCTAAACTCCCCGTGTACTATATACCTATGAACCTACCTTCAATTAACTTGTATGTTGTATCCTTTCGCTTTCAATTGAACGAAGGGCAAATTTGTAGATCGGTAGCAACCTTCATGAGTCAGATTTACCACTAGCTGATAAGGTGTGCCTTGGCGGCTTTAGGGTTGCCATGTAGCCGAATAAATCCCCACACGATTACAGTGTTACCGGATCAATCGATTGGTGGTCGATCCATGACACCGATCGATTACATGATGGTAGTCGACAAACGAAATCAATTGGTAGAAGTCGAACGATAGTAATCATGAGAATAATATGAAAAGAATGGAAAGAAAGGTATGGAAAGAACAATCGATCTACGTCCATCAATAAAATTGGTTCGTCCATCAATCTTCGATCGAGGATATCCGTAGGGTTCTCTTTTTAAAAAAAAAGAGGGAGAAAATAAGTTATGTTTATTTGGTGCTTAATATCGAAAAGAATACAAATAATCCTCTCGTGGCTGTCGCAAGAGTCGACTTGCTTCTGCACATGTACGCTTCTCAGCCGGTGATTGCGTCGATCGTACACTCAGTGAAACACCCTTATACGCGTTTCGGAACATACAGCAGGAATAACTTTAAGGGCCGGGCAAGGCGAGGGAATTGACTACTAGGACTAGGCTTCAATATCACTTAACACCAGGTGAATTGTGGCCAAGCGCAAACCCATAATGAATAAAAAAAAAGGACCTAGTTTGATGGATGCGTTGCCATAGTCAAGTCAAAGTCAAAGTCAAGTCAAAATAATCTTTATTTGTATAGGTTTTTATGAAAAACACTTACAAATCGTCGAAGCTACCACCGGTTCGGAAAGCAGCATTCTACCGAGAAGATACCGGCAAGAAACTCGTGTAGTTGCTCTTTTCAAAATGGTGTTTACAATATTATTATCACATTCATACTTTTAACTACGACCACGTCATACAGTCTGGGGCCTTACAAAATTAATTATAAATTAGATTAAAAAAAAATTAACCTTAACATACTCTATATAGGGCAATCAGGAGTAGACCAGTCTCCAAGGCAGCACCTGTTCACAATTATGACGTGTGTACCAGCCATCGCTTCATTAAACCATATTTGAGGGAATGTAATGACCCGCCACAGTAGTGATTTGAGCCCCTCGTCCGCTTACCATCGGGCGGCTTAGAGGCTGTGCTACTACATATAACAAAACCCTAGAGTAAGGGCAGCTGGTCTACTGAACCATAAAGAGTGAAATTAAAAAATGGCAACCCTGTTAACCGGTCAGATGGCAGATAGCACGGCGTAAAAATAACAAACTCGTGTTGTGAGTTACAATCGTTATTTACGTTGCAAATCGATGCAACCAGTGCTGGCAACTAGTTGAACTTTTTAATTAAACATTTTTTATTTTAATTAAACTCGTTGCGTACGTTTTAACTTTGGTGGCGGTTCGGAACGGGACCGTACTATACTATAATAAAAAAGGTTCTGTAAAATCTATTCGTATGTAGGTCTATCCGCCTATATGTCTAGGTAATATCTTGAGTCTGAGGCATTGTGTGAATCGTCTGTAATAGCCGTTGATTGATAGATAATAATATGAAAATGAAAAATGAAAAAATATTTATTCACAAAAAGCATTGGGTTGTTTTAGCTTATTAGAGGTAGATTTCTCCTTTTAAGTGAGAATATTATATCTGTTAACGCGTAATAATCCCACAAATATGAAAACTGACCATTATCCTAAGATTTTCTGTAACAAAACTACTAAAATAAAAAAGAAATAAGAATATATAAATCATGAATTGAAAACTAATATTTAATTACGAGTATAGTGAGGAAAGATTTCTATTTTTTTTTCTTTTTTTAGTTTATTATACCAATATGTATGTTATTTATGTACATCTTACAACATTTGCATTACAAGAATCAGCACTCAAATCCACTCAGAAAATACAAATGCGTACGTACTAACTTCGCCCACACTCCTCTCGGCTACCCCATAATTGGTTTGAAGCAATATACTCGTAGTCCGAGTTCTTTTGAACTGTCGATTGTTTCAAGTTCATCAGGAGATACGGAATCGGATCGGCTTCTGTGAACTGTTGATCGAAATCTCGAATTGGATCGTAACTGTACCTACAAGATCGTAAAGATTTCACAAATTGTCTATATAATTAAAAACACCGGGAGTCAGTAGGGCTATTAACAATATAGTTTCTGTTCGAATTCGAAAACATTCATCATCATCAGCCTATCGCAGTCCACTGCTGGACATAAGCCTCACCAATTGCTCGCCACTTTCATCAGCGTCTTGGCAGTCTTTATGTCATGCCTTAAAATAGGTAGGGCATAGCGAATCTTCGCTCGCATTGAGCCGTCCGTCCGGGGAAGCACCTCCATCCTACAGAATACCGCAGCCAGTGACCTCTGGGTCGTATTCCTGCCGGTGAGTAAGGTATCCGGAGCTCGTGGAGGTTAGGATTGGGCTGGCATGGCGGTGGCAACTGACAGGTAACTGACCAGTTACTTGCCCATTGTCACAGCGACTTGGGCTTCTCTTTCGCTTTCCCTGAGGCGTAGGAAAGCCATTATGTCGAGGCACTATAAAAAATGCCTTGACATTCACTAAGTATATACCAATTTGGCTGTACAAATTGTATACCATTGTACTCGTGCGTAGCTTAGGCTTATGTTACTTTTTATAGTACATCCTTGTATTCTTTAATGTGCGCTGAATAAATGTTTTTCTATTCTATTCTACTTGGTCAAACATCTGGAGGCTTTATAGTTATTCAAAACGCATATTTATGCTCTTTTCAAAATAATGCAAAATGAATGTTACATTTCATTCGAACCGCGTCATATAGCCTTGGTTTCTGTACAGAAAGTGTCAGAAACTTCAAAGTTAAGATAATTAATACACCCGGTAGATCATTCAAAACCAGTTTCTTGCTAGCCACTTATATGCAAATATGATGCAAACATAACGATTTATTCAACAGCTTTAGAGCATAATGACATAAGAAGGAACCTACTTTTAGTTATTATGACACACTTTGCTTCTCTACTAGATATGATCAAACAATAATACATATCTTACGCTCCTCCAACTACCTGGGGTCGGCGCAATATGTTTTCTTCTTCCATTCATTCCTTTTACCCGACATTCATTCCTATCACAGCATAGTGACCTTCCATGACCTGGTGGAAAGCGAAAGACAGGCACAAGTCGCTGCGACAACCAAACCAGTCCTTTGTCAGTTGCCACCTGGATAGTAAGGTACCTCTGGCTTCGTTGGTATACGACGAATCTCGAAATGTGGTGGAAATCACTTCACGAGTATTTCCCTTCACGGGTATATCCCTTCACGGGTATTACCCGCCATACAGGTGGGTCCACCCAGCTACGGATGAGAAGCTGAAATCTCAAGTCTTATTTGTCTCTTATGATAACTATGTCCACTTTAAAGAATGGGGCGGTAATTTGTATAATTTTTTTTCACCGCACAAAAAATAAAAGAATGTTGATAGTGTTACCAGAATATCAATCAATATCTTTACTGTTTGACGAAAAAAAGCCTTTATTTATAAGGCATTACTTAGGCGGACGGCTTGTCAGCCCAGACGCGGACATAAACCTGGGACGTCGCAGAATTGGCCGGCAATTAATCCTCATTACCTTGATAAGTTGGCGGGAACGCCTTGCGCCTACGCATGTAAAGCCGAGTGCAGAATAGTGTCAAGTCATAATGAGACTATGGGTTTTTCAGATAAACATACCATTGGGTTACATTATTGGCGTTTTAGTCTTTGTCATCATCCTCCACTCGACATCATTGTCCAATGCTGGACAAGGCCTTTACAGTTGTTCGCCACTTTGGGAAAACATCTGGCGATTCTGGAGACTTTACCCCATATTTTTTTTATTTCATTTTTTTATTATATGAATGGGTAGCGCTTGACTCCGACTAGCCTGATGTTAAGCGATACTGTTGGAACCTTAGATGGAGCACGCTTACGCAACAAAAAGCAATTCACATTCGCCTCGAAAAGAAAGAAGATTAAATCCTTCGAGGAACACGGACTCCGGTGAAGAGTTCCTTTAGCTGTTCGCACTATGAATGAAGAGGTAAAGAGCTTAGTGCGAGTTTTTGGAACCTGCACCATAAATCGGTGTCTCATCGCCGTGTCCCTACTCGTCCGATGGTATACAAGGGGGCAGATGGAATTAAATCGAATAATTCCGTGGCACACTCTCCAAAATGCAACCGATAGAAGACCGAAAGTCCAGCAACCTCACGACGGTGATCAAGACTTTGAAGTCTTGCGCCACAGAGGGAGTCATTATTAATGAGTCGCCTGGCACGCCTCTCTATTGTCTTCAACGCCTCAACTTGGTATTTAGCTGTTCCATCCCAAAGATGCTCCATGATTTAATTTGTGTACACCGGCCGTATCCCAATATGGGTCCGTATCAATTCATCATGCTTCGCTAAATGCGGCCGGGGGCAAGAAGCGGTTATTTATTGGGCAGTTTTGCGTGCGCCTGCGTCGAAATCAATTACCGACGCGAGCGCCATCCGTCACGACAAGACGCTCTTTTGGAGAAAATTGACACTTTTTTTTGAGGAAAATTGTATCTGAGAAACTCTTTTTATACGGGACTTTTTTATCTGTGATATTTTCATAAAATTCGCTGTTTTTAAAATAAAAAGTAGACAGTACTTACCTAACTCTCTTAAAAATATCTGAATGTTAATCTGTTAGTAAAGTTGTACCGTTTTTACTCATCTCTTCAATAAAGAAAACTGAAGCGATCTCTTCCAGATAACATTCAGGCCTTCTCATCCAGGTTCACCCCTTTAATTGTACTGTTAAGTTTAAAATATATTTTTCTTATAATTTTTGTGTATCTATAATCTTAACTAATATTATAAAGCTGAAGAGTTTGTTTGTTTGTTTGAACGCGCTAATCTTAGGAACTACTGGTCCGAATTGAAAAATTGTTTTTGTGTTGAATAGACCATTTATCGAGGAAGGCTTTAGGCTATATAACATCACGCTGCAACTATTAGGAGCGAAGAAATAATGGAAAATGTAAAAAAAAAGCGGGGAAAAAATAACTATTCCACGCGGACGAAGTCGCGAGCACAGCTAGTTGTTTAATAAAGAGTATCCTTTCTTTTTATTGATCCAATTTAATAAAGTAGGCCGAATATTTAAATAGAAAATCTTTTTCCGAAACAATCTACTTATACCAGGTTTTTTCTTATATCAAGTTAGCTCCTATTTTAAAGTTTTTATATACGAGTATCTAAGCTAAGCCTTTTTGTGCGGCGTAATTACTGTCTTAATAACTTTATGGTTCAATTGATAGCAGTTATGCTGTAATTGTTATTACCCAGTAGCCTCAATGACGCCTCACATTTATATAGTCGGTTTTATGGCCCCATATATAAAACCGCTAGAAATATCAGAGTTTTAATTAATGTTCCTACATGTTGTATCATGATTGAAATTTTTTCCTTAAAAAAAAAGAATAATAGGTTACTTTCTAGTATTTTAGTTAGTTTTACTGTTATTTTTTAGAACTTGTAGAGCGTATCAATATATAAAATTATTATTGTCAACAATTTTTTGGTAGTCGTTATTTTGTTAAGAGTGTGATTTTATCAAACGTACCTATTCGGTAGGCAACAAAACTATCTTTAAGCAGATAGTAATTTTATGATCTGAATATAATATGAATAGATCCATCACCGCGTTGTAGCTACGTAAACAATTACGTAATAACTTAGCCCCACTTATCAACGCCATCTCTTGACGCTCATCCGAACTATTTGTCTGCCTTACCTTAAGACAGATATACTTATAGTTACACGAGCGTACTTCCAATAGATCGTAGTATCGTTCGAACAGTAAATAAACGCCTTACAATGATAACCCAGCGGATACCGGCTTGTCCCGTACGTCTAACGACTTTCACGCCGTGACATCTGGCCTCGCCAAGATCTAAGATAACCTGCCCCTTGTTAGGGCTAGTTTTACAACAGGGCAGCGAGAAAGGAGCTCTATTATGTTGATATTATGGGATATATTTGTTTGAGAAGGCAGTTCGGTTGCAGACGTAGAAAACAAGAGTGGTAACGGAAAACTCACTCTTTATTCGCTTCTACAAGTAAGTAAATAGTTTCGAGAATGTGGTCGGTAAAATTATACTGTAGGTAAGTAATAATATTTGATACTATTGATTTACTATAAAGGCATTGGATATCACTATTTTCCAAGTCAGTTTCAATCATCTTTGCAAGTCTTTCTGCGAGTAGTAGATAATTTCTACTATTTTATAGTAGCACAGCATACTGGCTTCTCTACCCCTCTACACGCCAGATGGAAACTGAGATAGAAGCGGAAGTAGCTGCAACGGCAGGTATAAACTGACAGGTAACTGACCAGTGACTTGCGCGTTGTCACAGCAACTTGGGCTTCTCTTTCGCTTTCCATCAGGCGTAGGGAAGCCATTATGTCGAGCTAGTATAAGAATAATACTACCTATACCTAGAAATAAGTAAACTGTATAATGTGCAATAAAACATATCGAGACAAGCCCTTTTAATTTCATAGTTTCTCGTTAGCATATTCATTCGAGAATCGAGTGAGAACTACAATTAATACACCAACTGTGCCACCTACAAGGCATTGAAAAAGTAGAACATTTTTCCGAGATATTTACTAGTGAATTTTGTCGCCATAAATTGTACAGAACAGAATAAATTGCTATCAACTTTAGTAAAAATACAGGGGCGTCTTTACGTAGAGACGTATGCTTGAATCAAAGTATTATAAACTCAAGTACACTACAAATAGGATCCAAATTCAATCGTAAGAACAAGTATACCAATTAATTTAAAACTGTATCATTATTACTAATCAAAAATAATGGTATACTTTATGACTCTCTTTTCTTTAAGATGGCAATTTATTAATAATAATTCCTGGATAATTTTATTCCTGCTTAATTTATTTCTTTATCCGCTATTTTCAATTTCAATTTCAATTTCTTTATTTGCTTACTAAGTGTAGGTACAGTGCAGGTGTTATGACAATGTATGAACTTATGACTTAGTCACCTTTTGGGTATTGCAAATAGGTGCGAGGACAGCAATTCTTAAACTAATTAAACTTAATTAATATAATTAAACATAACTCTCTATATGACATATAAATATAGAGCAGCTTTTTAATAAATATAGAGCAGGATTACAAACATAATCAAACTTTTAGGTACTTGTTTATAAGGTCAACAAATTCTTGTTTTAATTTTCTTTTATATTTAAAAATTCGTTTATAGAGTAATAACATTTTGTAATTAAATAGTCCTTAAGAGCCCTTGAAAATAGTTTAAAATTAGGTTCATTCTTTATATTTGCTGGTAATTTATTGAATATTTTAACTGCCATATAGTAAGGGCTGGTATTTAACATTTTTATTCTTGATTGCGGTAGGTACAGTCTATCCTTATGTCTAGTATTTATGTTGTGTGTATCTTTTACTTTAGTGAAGTTATTGATGTTTTTAAATGTAAATATGCATATATCAAAAATATATAAAGATGGTAAAGTTAGAAGATTTAGTTTTGTAAAGTATGGTTTGCAAGATTGTGTATTATCTATTTGAGCTATTATCCTTACACATTTTTTTTGTAATATGAAAAGATCATTAGCGTTGGAACTATTACCCCATAGCATAATCCCGTACCTAAGATGGGAATAGGCATATGCATAATAAGCTGCCAGGGCAGCTTCTTTGGTTGTGCTGTGTACTAATTCGAATAGCGCGTAAGTGAATTTGGATAATTTTGACTTTATGTATTGTATGTGTTGTGTCCAGTTTAAGTGTGTATCTATTATTGTGCCTAAGAGTTTAAATGTGTCAACTGAGTCTATATTTTGGTTCTCAAACTTTAAATTTATGTTTAGGGGGGCTTTATTGTATGATCTGAACTGTATTATTTTGGTTTTAGAATAATTAATTTTAAGATTATGTTGTTGAAGCCAAGTGGATACTATTTGCAATGTTTTATTAAGAATGGTATTAGCTTTGTTACTATTGTCACATTTTATTAGGATAGAGATGTCATCTGCGAATAGTATAGGTAGAGTTATATCGTTTTTAACTATTTTAGGTAGGTCGTTTAGGTAAATTAAGAATAGAACACAACCAAGAACACTTCCTTGGGGTATTGAACATAATAAAGTTTTTTAAAAGTAGCTGTAGTGGTTATGGAAAGCGAAAGAGAGGCCCAAGTCGCTTCGACAACGCGTAAGTAACCAAATCAACCACTTATCAGTTGCCACGGCCTGTAGCATTATCATAGCAATGAATGATCCCGAAAAGTGACCAAGTGACTTCACGGGTGTATAGCCACCGCACGGTGGTCGCCAGCCAGGAGAGCAGACTCTACAATCAGCCGAAACTGAAATCTCGAAAAGTCCCTTAAGTTGAAAAGTCTTTTACGATTCGTTAGGGACGAATAAGGGACTTTTTTAGTTTACTTAGACTTTTTGTAAACAACACCCACGCAAGAAATGCGGAGGTGATTTGCACTCTATTCCATTATCGCACAGAGTCTGCATTGTAATTGGTATTATTATAGAATACCTCTTCAATAAGAGCCCCTTTTCGACTTGCACCGTCTATATTTTTCGACATAAAAAGTCAAATGAGTGATATCCGTTATTTACGACTATTAACTCAAAAGGTTGGCATTGAACTGAGTAAATAACTCACATTATTTAACGTGTCATTGTATTTAGTACTTTATCTTGTTTTCAATAGGGTTGATAAAGCCACAAGCGTCTGATGATGGAAGCAGAAGACTTTGCTAGCCTACAAATAGACTAGGTAATAAATATACTTAATAGGGGTAATTTCCATCGTTTACTATTAATTTCAAGGCTGGTTTGTATTAAACAAAATGATATACTACTATTGAAAACGTGTATGTACATATAGTACAAGCTTCGGCTTAGTTTGAGCCTAGATGACGCTGTGTGTGTGAAATGTCTTGAGTTGTTTATTTATAAGCTGTAGGCTTTCTTAAAGAGGGGAATGCATTAAGAGAGGTAGGGCATAGCGAATGTTCGCTCGAAATGAGCCGCCTATCCGGGGAAGGACCTACACTCTATAGAATAGCGCAGCCAAATGACCTCCGGATCGTGTTTCTGCTGGTGAGTAGGGTCTCCGGAGTTCGTGGGGGGGGGGGGGGGCATGGCAGTGGCAACTGACAGGTAACTAACCAGTTACATGCCAGTTGTCACAACGACTTGGTCTTCTTTTTCGCTTTCCATCAAGCGTAAGGAAGCCATTATGTCGAGCAACTATAAAAAAAGCACTTTCACGTCGAATCCGGGGGGAGATGGCGTGAAGTATAAATGATGATGATGGGTCACGATTTACACACAAGGCCGTTCTATCCTTGATTCGTGTCTATGGCCCAAGCTATTCAAATGCGACCGCACCGACCTGTCAAATCAGCTTGTCTCTGCAATCAAGATGGCCGACAGTCTTGCGTCCACTCGGAGCGTCGTCACATTGTCGTCTCGTTACTGAAACAAAGATACGAGTTTGTTATGTCTATGGTATTCGTACAATGGCCGTAAGCTTGGAATTCTCCGATGGGGTTATGGTAAAACGAGATGAATTATGCAGAGTATTGCAGTTAAGTCCTTTTTCATTAATTTCTACGAAAGCATTCAAAATCTCATCCGGTGGATGTCGTGTAAGACAACTAAGGGAATATCAAGAAACGGGTACAAATAAATTCCCTAATAATCATCGCGAGAGGCCTGATGATGATGACGTCTATGGTAACCGTACAATGAACGTAAACTTGGAATTTGTGATGTTTGTTTTACCATAGTCCATAACCGTAAGTTAAGTCTTTTCATTGATTTCTAATAAGGCATTTGACCACTATCACACCTGATGTAAGTTGATAATTTGGCCTAAGATACTGTATATTACTTTCTAAGTATTTTTTTATGTTCAAAATGGGTTTCTGCTTGACTGCGATTTGCATCATGACAAGCGATATCGTAGTCTACGATGAAATAGCGCTCACATCTCCTTTGTATTTCCACCGTGCTCTTTAGGCGGCGCTTGCAATAATTACATTAACAACACAATGCAATCGTAACATTATCCGACATATCAACGCTTCCGATGACAGCTAACACAAAACTGTCATTGTCAAAATCACCGCAAAAAAGTGCGATTCAACCCTCGCAGTCACCAATACCAGTAGGCGTGATTGTCAAGTATTGTCCCTCATCGCATCTGCATACAAAGGGTTAACGTTACGCCGGTGGGACCGGAGCATTGTCGGGTTAACTGAACTGTTTTTGCTACCATTTCCTATGCTAACTGTGCAATCAATCGATCAAATAAGAATGCGATAATTGATCCCGCTATTAACGGGTTTGCTGGAGATGGTATTATTGATAACGGCGGTGGTGTATTGTGTTACAATGACAAGCCGAAGTTCCAATGTTCGGTACACGACAGTGACCATTTCGGACACGAAATTTTCTTGGGTCGACAATTGGATTATGTTTGTATTTTCTTATACAAATAATATACCTATGCAAATCATCATCATCCTAGCCTTTTTCCCGATTGTCTCAGGGTCGGCTTCCCAAACTGAGAGATTTGGCGAGGGCTAAGCTTTTACACAGAGCGACTGCCATCAGACCTCCGCAACACTTAGGGTAAGCTATACCCATTTCCAGTTTAGGCGTCAGAGTTATCATCATCTCTGATATGATGTAACGACTGCTATCTGAGTTGGTAAAGATAGCACCCGGGACCAACAGCTTAACGTGCCTTCCGAAGCACGGAGGAAATCGGTGTCAAATTTTGGTCACCCATCATCGGATTGACCGCGCCAATGGTTGCACAACATTTGCGATCATTGTTAAACGAACAAGACCGCGGCGCCACCGAGCTCCTCCTATGCAAATAACTGGAAATAAAAAATGAGGAATGTCTTTTCGATAGAACCTACATTTTTTTTTACTTCTCTATAAAAACTGTACTTTAGACCTATCTATTAAAACATGTCTGTCTTGGTACGTTATTGGGGTGGAGGGTTGATAATCTGAGATACAGGAACTATCCTAGTTTAGATATCAACCCGTTATAATTACATATACCTTATCTTTTAATTAAGTATAAACTACTGTACATATTTCACTCTGTATTTTTGGTGAGAAATAAACGTTTATTATTATTATTATTTATTTTTTAAACATTGTGTTTCTCAGCATCATTAGAATTATTATATTTATCCGAAGGTTACAGATAAAACAATTGTGTGTACATCTGGACTCTAGGGTTTTGCCTCCTACTTATCTACTACTAGCTGTGCTCGCGACTTCGTCCGCGTGGAATAGTTATTTTTTCCCCTTTTTTTTTACATTTTCCATTATTTCTTCGCTCCTAATAGTTGCAGCGTGATGTTATATAGCCTAAAGCCTTCCTCGATAAATGGTCTTTTCAACACAAAAAGAATTTTCCAATTCGGACCAGTAGTTCCCGAGATTATCGCGTTCAAACAAACAAACAAACAAACTCTTCAGCTTTATAATATTAGTTAAGATGAATACCAGAGGATTACTATGGCTGGTATACTTCCCAATAAGGCTGGTCCGAGGCAAAAAAAAAACCTAAAAATTGACCCGACGGAGATTAAAACACGGATCATCCTTGCTTATACAGCAATAGCCCAACTGAACGCGCTACCTAAGCTATCGATTCTATATGAACCAAATATGACTCATACAAACAGCTATTAAAATTCCTAATACGCTTCGGAAGCAGCCTCAGAATGACACTCGCATCACAAACAATGTATTATTATACGAATAGCAAGTGTCATTGTCAGATCTTTAGTCATACACTCGATGCTACATCGTTGCTAATACTTAAAGAATGTTCTCTAAATATACATATATGAAATGACTGTCATATCAACGCACAGCCTAAACGGCTAAACATAAGCGCTTGGGAAGGAACGTAGCTTAGGTACTAGCGAGGTGCACTAAGAAAGGAATTCTCGAATTACCTACGGAAACGGGAAAAATTGCAGGTGAACTATATACTATAACGCGGGTAACACCGGCGGGCATAGCTATCTAAAATAAATTCTTAAATAAAACATAACTAGTTCAATAAATTAGTCTCCGTAATCAAATGTTACCTTTTCGAGTTACTCGTTCGATGAAACAAGATATTAACCTTAATATATGTCAATTTATTTAGGTATTACATGCAAATATGCGGGCATATTATCTATACACTCTATAATATAATACAGGTAAAGGATAATAAATACAATAAATATGCATTTATAAATATATTGACTGGCTCGATGGCTAGCAAATGAGCCAAGTGACCGCTGCATACTGAACCAAGGGTCATGGCTTCGATCCCCACCCGGGACAAACAGCCGTATGATGAACATTTGTGTTTGTCCCGTGTCTGGTTGTATTGTATATATGTATTTGTATTTAGATATACACATATTATTATATGATACCTACAATACAAATGCTCAAGCTGCTTAGTTTGGGATCTGAGCAATGTACCTACTTATCTGATGTTGACTTTTTTTTATAGTAACTCGACATAATGGCTTCCCTATGCCTGATGGAAAGCGAAAGAGAAGCCCAAGTCGCTGTGACAACGGGCAAGTAACTGGTCAGCTACTTGTCAGTTGCCACCGCCATGCTGGCCCAACCCCAACCGCCCACGAGCTCCAGAAACCCTACTCACCGGCAGAAACACGACCCGGAGGTCATTTGGCTGCGGTATTCTATAGGGTGGAGGTCCTTCACCGGACGAGCAGCTCAATTCGAGCGAAGATTTGCTATGCACTACCTCTCTTAAAACGTTACTCTGATAACACAAGTTGAAGCGTGAAGAAGCATCGTATGGGCCGGCATGGCTGTGGCGACTGACTGGAATCGAAGGTTTCCCGCCCGTGGCCAGAGCGACTTGGGCTTCCTTTTTAGCTTTCCATCAGGCGAGAGGAAGCCACTATGCCGTGCCAATATAAAAAAAAAGTGTTTAAGCCACTTACTTTGGGGTCGGAGCAATGTATGTGATATTGTCTATAAAAAATCCACGTTGCATGGCAAGACCACTACCAAACCTGGCATCCAGTAAACTAAGTACACATAACTGAAGACACTTGTGTGTGACACACGATGACTTCGTGTCATCGCTGCGTGACTCGAATAGATACGAATCAAGTGATTGTAACTGCTTCTCGTAATAACAGTGCTGCGTTTTTCTTGGAATTAGAAATACTGTCAGACGTGGGTTGTTCGTTACTGTCAATACCAGTAAAGACTTGTTATAGTCATCATCATCAGCCTATTACAGTCCACTGCTGGACATAGGCCTCTCCAGTTATTTGCCATTTAGAGCAAATATCAGGAGGATATACCCATAATCGCCACGCTGTGCAGGCGGGTTGGCGATCGCAGGGCGTAGCTTCTCGCTTGCGCGACGCTGCTGCCCGTCACCGGTCTGTAGTACTTAGTTACGCCTTCAATTGTGATGGTTATACCGCCACCAGTCGGTTGCCAGCGCCTCGTTTGTTATTCGGCAGGATGCGCCTCGGGCAGGTGAGGTTGGCTTGGAGCGAAAAGATGATAGGACACTCCCTTACATCTTGTTATAGTGGCACAGCATATTATTCCTATGATCATTTCGTGTGTATACAGGCGACTAAGGGAATATCAGAAAACGAGAAGCAGTGTTTACCGAACTTTAAGTAACTTTATCAGTTGTTTGGCACTCACAGCAGGTACTCACAGTATAAGCCTCGGCCTAATTTGTGACTAGATGGCGTGGTGTGTCCTAGTGTGGCATGTCTTGAGTTATTTATTTATTTATCTCTTAATTGCCTATGTATTACTTGGTATATTTATGTAGGCTTATTTTACGTGTTTATTATGAAAAAGATAGTTTTGCACTAGGTTACCCATCTCTGTTGAATCTGGTTTCCTCTACCTAAAGGTTGTCTGAAAGAGATCGCTATTAGCGATAAGACCGCCTAAATTGTACTTTGTTTTTGTTTGTAATGTGTTTTCCTGTAATGTCTGTGTTTTTGTGCAATAAAGAGTTTCTGTCTGTCTATCTTGACTCTGACGACACCCATGGAAAAATATGAGACGGTGGATAGGCTTGTTGCTGTTAAAGGTCTTGTAGATTGTTCAGAAATAAAAGACACATATTTTTTCATCTGTTAATGAGACCAAAAATGACAAGGATATAGCCCGTTAAAATTACGCGTGACGTCACGCCGTGTGGCATTTTTGTTTTTATAAGCAGAGCTTTGAGCATTCATTTTTTCGCACGGAGTGACGTCAAAGACTCCAGCGTGGCACATCTTAGGTTATTATTAAAAATTTCCAATAAGTCCTTAACAAAATTCCTGTTTGAAAATGAAAAATATCTTTATTCAAGTAGGCTTATGACAAGCACTTATGAATCGTCAAATAATGCAAGTACAAACAATGAATCTACCACCGGATTCACAAGGTCGTTTTCTACCGAGAAGAACCGGCAAGAAACTCGATAAGTAGTTACTCTTTTTCATCGCAAAAATTCTTACAATTTTTTCTGTATGCACTGAATTTTTTCTGACGCAGTTTCTTCCCTATTTGCGAAATAAAGCCCTATCCCAGACAGATGACAATGTTTTATTTTATACCTTTAGCGAAAACGTATTCTGGATTCAGATCATATCCCTGTTGGACACCATAACATGAGCTGTATAAATACATCGCTAGTTTATACAACTGATCAGAGAATACAATGTTAGTGGGACCTTATGAAGCTATAAAGATGCAATTAACATTTTGAAAAAAAGTAGAGAGGAGCAGTGTGAAACGTCGCGTGTATGCGGAGATACAGTGAAGTGGGTTAGGAGTATAGAAATTAATTTTTAATTCGAATTCATTTTCTAAAAACATTCAATGACTTTCAGTTTCAATGGCGCGCACCAAAAGGTTTAGTTCCTCGTTCTTGCCCCGTGCCATTAAGTCATGCCCTTCCAGCTCATGTGTTTCCTTCCTCTTACAAACGGCATCTCAGTGGGCCTTCGGGGTGAGGGCGACAGGCGCAATGGGTTTGTCCTATTGTGCCTGTCGACCTAACTTTTGGACCTTACGACCGCTTACCATCAGGTGGAATGAGGTTATCCTGAAAGCTCTCCTGAAACATACTTCTGAATGCCAGTTTCGATGTAACGAATCCCTCTGGGCATCCCGACCCTCCTCGGACTGAGCAATTGTAGCGGACCACCGTCGGTTTAGTGGGTATTCTCCGCGAAATAAGAGTGAGACCCTCATAACCCAGGTATCCCATACCAAGGGCCGTGGTGTAAACGTAAAGGCATTCCCGTACGTACAATGGCTGGCAAATGTCGGGTGCAGGAAGCCGAGGATAGAGCAAGGTAGCAAACGATTAAAGAGGCCTATGTCCAGCAGCGAACTGCTAGAGGATGATAATGATAAATTCCTGCTAAATATTTATAGAATTCTAGTGCACTAACTGATGAGTTTGTTGCGGCATTTCTTCTCATCTGACCTCATGTCGAAGTGCTGATAGGATAAAAGTTTGACATACAAAAATATTACTCGTGAATCTATTTCCAGAAATAAATGATTTTATTTTTTTATTTATTTCATGCAGTATAAACAGAACAGCCCTTTCCTTGAGAATCCCATACAACCACAGAAACTGGAGACTACCTTACATCACGCCGTACAAAGGACATCACCTTCCCTGAGAATTCCATACAACCACAGCTTACTGAGGCTTACTTAACTGTGTCATACAGCCCACACATGTGTACTAGTAGTACCGCACATCACTTAGTACCACTAATGCAGTCTTACTATTCTCGGACAGACGCGTTGTTTTTTACTCAGTTAGATCACTAACACATGACATTTTTTATTCCACAAACCATTCTCGTAAATATATACTGTAGTAATGACGCATACATGAATGAATGCTGCAAATACGAGTACTAATTAGGTTTCAAGTGTAGTAACCCGGATCTGTTTCCATCTCGATTAGCGCTGACATTAATAATTTGTGCGATATTTTGCATCATCATCATGAGCCTCTAAACTGCTGGACATAGGCCTCTCCAGTTGTTCCCACTTAAGGCAAACATCTGGAATCTGGAGGATATAATAAATAAATAAATATCCCAAAGTAAGTAGCTTAAGCACTTGTGTCATGGGTATCAGAACAACGAAGGTACCACAAATAAATACTTAAATACAAATTATAAACACCCAGACACGGAATAAACACAAGTGTTCATCACACGAATTTTTGTCCCGGGTGGGAATCGAACCCACGACCCTTGGTTCAGAAGGCAGGGGTCACTACCAATTTTTGAGTCACCGAGCCAGTCAAATCATCAGCCTATAAAAGTCCACTGCTGCATATAGGCCTTTCCACTTGTTCGCCAAATTGATTTAATCATCTAGAGGCTTTACTCATAGTCACCACGCTGGGCAGGCGGGTTGGCGATCGCGCTCGCTTTTTCTCGCTCCGGTGACGCTGCTGTCGTTTAGCTACACCTGCAGTGATGGTGGTTATATCACCACCATTTGTTTACCTGAGCCTCGTTTGTTATTCGGCAGGCAGGATGCACCACGGGCAGGTGAGGTTGGCTTGAAGCGAAAAGACGATAGGTCGCTCCCTTGCATCTCACAGGCACTTACAGGCATTACATAGGTCTATTTATAGGCATTTCCCTTTTTTTATATTAGCTCGATATAATGGCTTCCCTAAGCTTGATGGAAAGCGAAAGAGAAGCCCAAGTCGCTATGAGAACTGGCAAGTAAATGGTCAGTTACCTGTCAGTTGCCACTGCCATGCCGGCCCAACCCTAACCCCCCACGAGCTCCGGAAACCCTACTCACCAACAGAAACACGACCCAGAAGTCATTTGACTGCGGTATTCTATAGGGTGGAGGTCCTTTCCCGGACGGGCAGCTCAATTCGAGCGAAGATTCGCTATGCCCTACCTCTCTTGAACTTGACCTGAGCCTTTCGTTATTCGGCAGGAAGCACCACGGGCTGGTGAGGTTGGCTTGAAGCGAAAAGACGATAGGTCGCTCCCTTGCAGCACTTACAGGCATTACATAGGTCTATTTATAGGCATTTCCCATTACACTTACGCGTGCACACCACCCCGTGCGGTGGATTGTCTCTGCCGACGCCCATTAGCCGATAATAGCGTCTAATTTATTCGCCAAGTGCGTGTGCGCATAAAACTCAACAGTCAAAGTGTTTTTCAAACCCTGTTGGTACTGGTGGAGGGTTGACATAGACAAGATATGGATAAATATCAGACAATATTCACCTATATTGATCCGATCCCAAAGTAAGTTGTACTATAGATAGACTGGCTCGGTGGCGCAATTGGTTGTGCCCCTGCCTTCTGAACCAAGAGTCGTGGGTTCGATTCCCACCCGGGACAAACACTCGTGTGATGAACACTTGTGTTTATTCCGTGTCTGGGTGTTTATATTTGTATTTAAGTATTTATTTGTGGTACCTTCGTTGTTCTGATACCTATAACACAAGTGCTTAAGCTACTTACTTTGGGATCGGAGCAATGTATGTGATGTTGTCTGGTACCTATTTAAAAAAAAAAGAAAGAAGAACCTTATTTTTTAGGACTCCGTACCCAAAAAACGGGACTGTCCGTCTGTCACCAAGGTCCATCCAAGAACCGTGATAGTTAGAGAGTTGAAATTTTCACAGATTATGTATTACCAAAAACCAAATAAAATAATTATTTAAGGGAGGCCTCCATACAACAAACACAATTTTTTACCATATTTCCCAATATTGGTACGGAACCCTTCGTGCACGAGTCCGACTCGCACTTAACTGGTTTTTAATAGTAAGGCGTTTTAATAAAAATCGTCGAAACATTTTCTTTTTCAGTTTCTTCGCCACCTAGGCGCTAGTTTCGCTTTGTTTACAATATGGCGTCATCAGCTGGTGTTTTTATCTGTTAAATAAAGCACTATCAGCGATTTGAGGGAATAAAGTTATAAGCAACTGATACAGCTTTATATGATTTAACCGAGTGCTTTTCCTATCTGTACTTTGATCTTAACCCTTAAGTAACCAGTTGACTTCGTTTTGTTGTAAGTTAACTTATTAGGGTTCTTTGATAAAACAAATTTATTTGAATTCATTATCTCCAGAAAAGATATAAGGAATATGGCAAGTATCTATGTATTACAAGGAATTATTGAATTACTCATACCTACCTAAAATTAAGCCGCTAAAATTTTCCCCTTGAGAAATATTCTTCTTTTCCTTACGGCACTAACATAAGGAAAAAATATTATGAAAAGAGCTATGAATGAAGCACTTCACCTCGACTTTCGCAAACTACTACAGCTACTTGTATAGGCTAAGCCTTGGAACTCTTTGCTAGAGTTTGTGTTTCCCGATAGATAAGTAATGTTCAGATTTTCAAGGCGAGAGTGACGGCCGCACGTTACTATGCGACTCGCGGACGCACAATGCTCAAAATCCTATAGGCTTTGGGCACCTGTGCGTTCGCCCGACGCATAGTAACGTTTGTGAATACAGCCGTTAATTTCTTTTGTTGGGTGAGCGTATCATCGTAGCGTAGGCTCTAAAGAAGCCTCGTCTGTCGCCACATGCGACGCAAACGTGTCTCCAAACAAGGCCTCCGGAACCATCTGCACTTAGTAAGTCTCGCACTTGACCAATTTTTATTACAATTTATAGTGCCACAGGTAATTACGCGCTCACCGCTTAATAGCTTAAAAGTTTTATAACTTACAACGCCAACTTAATTTACGCTTAAAGTTCAAGTTATTAAAGTTTAAATTTCCTAAGCTTGTTGGTAAGGATTCAAAGATTAGTTTTGGAAAAGCGTTGGAATTAGATGCCCGATTAAGTTTAATAGTTTTAAATTTAATATGCTTGTCAGTGGATAAAGGTCGAATTCACACTCGACTGTCCCGGTGGTCTAAAAGCCATAAACCAAGAGGTTCGAAAAGTAGGAAGGTTCCAAAAAATAGAACGGTTTTACTGCGCTGTATCTCTTATAAACGAGATAGAGAGATAGAGCATAGCGAAGCTTCACTCGAATTGAGCCGCCTGTCCGGGAAAGGACCTCCACCCTATAGAATACCGCAGCCAAAAGACCTCCGGGTCGTGTTTCTGCCAGTGACTATTGTTTCCGGAGCTCGTGGGGGGTTTGGGTTGCGCCGGCATGGCGGTGGAAACTAACAGGTGACTGAACGGTTACTTGCCCGTTGTCGCTACGACTTGGTTCAGAAGGCAGAGGCCAATACCAATTGAGCCACCGAGCCAGTCCACATCTATCAGGCGAATTGAGGTCAAGCGCGACCCATTTACATAATACAACGTATCATCACACTTTTGTGTACAATCCCTTACAGCTACAGATAGTTCTGATTGAAATAAATAACCCAAGACTTGCCACGCTGGGCCACACAGCGCCATCTAGCCCCAAACTAAGCCGAAGCTTGTACTATGGGTACTAGACAACTGATAAACTTACTTAGATACATTTTTTTTTTGTAAATAAATACATATTATACATACACTAGCTGTGCTCGCGACTTCGTCCGCGTGGAATAGTTATTTTTTCCCCGTTTTTTTTTACATTTTCCATTATTTCTTCGCTCCTAATAGTTGCAGCGTGGTGTTATATAGCCTAAAGCCTTCCTCGATAAATGGTCTATTCAACACAAAAAGAATTTTTCAATTCGGACCAGTAGTTCCTGAGATTAGCGCGTTCAAACAAACAAACAAACTCTTCAGCTTTATAATATTAGTTAAGATAGAAAACACCCAGACCAATACAAACAGACATGTTCATGAACACAAATGTTTGTAATGTGTGGGGATCGAACCCACGACCCTTGGCTCAGAAGACAGAGGTCACTACCAATTGAGCCACCGAGCCAGAAATAACCGCTTTACTGCCAGAATGACGGCAAATTGCACTTCGTGTCCAAGCCATTAATAGGCTTGATTATGATGTCGTAAACGCTGGCAAGCTACCTCTTTAAGCATAAAGTTAATGACAAACTTAATAAAATGGGAACTACAGGTGTTACGCTAAGAATAGCACGAGTGGAGTACCTATTTATTTATTTTGCTTTAAGGATTGCTCGCACGATTTTTATGGAGCCTGAAATCCGTTAAGCCGTTCAGGCTTTAAGAAAAAAGAAAGAAAACCAGTTTATTTGGCGCACACACATCACAAATTAGGGAGCATACCTACATAATATAAATAACAATATTTTAGAAAAAGAGAACATTTAACTGTCATAGTACAAAGAAAAATGTATTACAGTAGCTATCAACTGGGTATTTATCTTGGGTACTTAGCGTTTACCTGGGTACTTAGGTTTACACGATCGTATTTACGAAGTTTAGGTCTCTCAAGTAAATAGTTAGGTAATTTGCATTAGTAAATAGCGACATGTAATTGCCCTTTATAAGGAAACATCAACATACAAAACTGGCTTATCGGTGTCAACACCAAGAATTTGTTAAGAGTAAACAACCTTTTGTGTCTCTGTTTGTCATCAAACAGACCTTAGCCAGGGTAAAGACATGAGTTTTTTATTTAACTTTATATTTAGATTCAATTGGATTTCATCATTTTCGATTTTTATTCAAATTGTTTGATAATGTATAATGGCTAAAACATTCGTACATACATAGATTTAAGACTAAAAACATTCAATACCTAATTCAGAATTAACTTGCGGTAGGAAATCATAATAAATGTGTAATTTTGAACTACTTTTTAGGGAGAGTGCTGTCCCCTGAGAGACAGTACATTACCTAGTTCAGGGGCAAATGATACCTTATTGAATGTTACAATTCTGTGATGTGCTTACTAATATCTGTATTAATGTTTGTATGAATTTACTTCGTTTGAATAAATACATGATTTTATTAAATACTAGCTGTGCCGGCGGCGTCGCACGCGTCGATATCGGGTTTCAAAAATAACGGAATTCCATAAAATAGATGTTCCTAAATACATTGGTAAAAACCGCATTCAATTCCATGCAGTAGTTTTCGCGTGATGCGCGTTCAAACATACAGATAAAAAATTCTCCCGTTTTCCCAACACTACTTCACTGCTTTGCTTCTATTGATTGTAGCGTGATGAAAAGTATATCTGCCCAGAAGTATGAAGAATAATTGTACCAAGTACCTATCGTTAAAATCCGTTCAGTAGTGTTTGTGTTTATAACGAACATACAGACAGACAAAAATTTTACTGATTGCATTTTTGGCATCAGTATCGATCACTAATCACCCCCTGGTAGTTATTTTGAAAAAATATTTGATGTACAGAATTGACCTCTCTACAGATTTATTATAAGTATAGAATAAGATGATTTATTATAGACAATATTAAAATTCAGTATTAAGTAAATTGTGTGCCAGGATCTTAGAAAATTTAAGTATGTGTTCTCTCTGCATACCCCTTTAGGAGAAATGTATGTAGGTACCTATTAAGTAAAATCAAGTAAGCATGTATGCGACAAAATATACGGTATCATGCCAAGTTTTATCTCCGCGATTTGCAAACGTCAATGACCCAACGATGACATCATTTAACGTTGCAGAAAACATTTTACATCCAAGCCAAATTCCTCGAGCTTACATCGCCAGTTCTAATACTACGCCAATTTCATGGGTTATAATAAATTTGAACAGCTATTTTGTTTGCTAAACGTGTTAGTTACCTTCTAGTATTGATTTCCAATGGTGTATTTCAAATTTTACGATCAGTTTGGTCTATTATTATTAGTCAACGCTGCCTCAGAAAGAATTTTAAGAGAAGCCACCCGTTCGGGGTTTTAAGCTCGTAGGGGGGGGGGGGGGGGGAGGGGTTAGGGTTAGGCCGGCATGGCGGCGGCGGTGGCAACTGACAGATAACTGACCAGTTACTTGCCCGTTATCACAGCGACTTGGGCTTCTCTTTCGCTTTCCATTAGGCGTGGGAAAGCCATAATGTCGGGCCACTATAAAAAAAATGGTCACGGGTTCCTCAAAACATTTTTAATAGGACTAGAATCCATTAAGCCATTCCATTAAATAAATTTGGCCATATGATGAAGAAGTCATTGACGCCGGCAAGATTGTTCTGACTGTGGAGTCGTAGAGGACATATATCATATGCATATATATATATATATATATGGAATGTGAAAATGAAACGAAGCCTTACGTGTAGATTTAAGGCAAAAGCGTGTTTTTGCAACGATAGGAGATTTGCAAACCATACTGGCACAGCCAATATCAGATTCACAAAAACAAGGTATAAGTAAGTCTATCAGTTGTCTAGTACCCATATTATAAGTTAATCTCTAACTCTCTTTACTATCTACTCTAAACTAACCCGAAGTTTGGGACTAGTTGGTAATGTGTGGCCCAGCGTGGCATGTCTTGGATGTTTACGTATACTAACATTGAGTGTGACAAATCTTTAATGGTAATAGTCGAAGGCCATAACAAAATCCACGAAGCAGGTCCGACTATGGCGGACCGGAAGCTGACTCAGCGCTGACGCCATCTTGTGCGACAAGAAACAGGCGCCATATTTGATGCTAAGTATTCATAGGTGTGATCAATCAACATAAATCCCAGCTCTGCCGCAGGAAATTGCACCACTAAAACTAAGAGTAATTGGTCTGGGTGTTTTCTATGTATAATATGTATTTATTTCCAAAAAAAAAAATGTATGTAAGTAAGTTTATCAGTTGTCTATTGCCCATAGCACAAGCTTCGGCTTAGTTTGGGGCTAGATGGCGATGTGTGGCCCAGCGTGGCATGTCTTAATTACGAACTTAACCGTGATATGCACATAGGCCTCTCCAGTTGTTCGCCATTTTCGTCCTACATCTGGAGGGCTTACCCATAATCGCCACGCTGGGTAGACGGATCGGCGATCTTAATTACATTGTGTAAACTCTTTATACTTAACCGTGATATGCACACTTCAATGTGTGACCTGTAAGCCGGCATGCGACCTCGCGGCGACCTTGGGGTCAAATGCAGCGGATTGTGAACGCATTGTCCGCCAACCAGTTTAGCTATGTGCCAGCAGGTACGATAATTGGGCGTAATTTGAATTGCAATTGTTGTAACGTGAGCTAATGAACGCAAAAAACATAGTGGAGGATGTGTAGATTTGATAATGAGGTCTTGTCTTTATATTGCCTACTAAAAGCTAATACATATTTAGAAAATGTTATAAAATTAAATTAGTGTCCTTGTAGGTACCTATATATATTTTATACTTATAAATTTCTATGTTTTATGCATATTATTATTGCCTTACTTGTCTATACAAGTGTGTGTTAATATTTTAACGTGTAAATGTTGCCATACCTTTTTACCCTTGCAGTGTCTATGTTGTATAGCTATCTACGAACATAGTACAATAAACGTGTTCTTGTGTTTACAATAATATGTTTAAACGTAAATATTGATTTCCATGTGGTTTTCAGATTTAGAATAGGACCTGCGTTTCTCATCCCATGGGTGTCGTATAAGACGAATAAGGGAAACTATCAGGAAACGGGCAGCAGCGTTTACCTGGGTACAAATAAAACCTACTGCGGTCACCAACCCGCCTGCCAAGCGTGATGTAAGGCGAAATCCCCCAAATAGCAAATTGACATTGGGAGAGGTTCATGTTCAGCGGTTGACGTTTGCAGGTAAATGATAATAATAACGTATAAGGTTTAATAATAATTTCCTGAATTTCATAAGTTCAAACATGGCCTTCTCTACCAGGGGGTGCGTGGGATGCGGTGCACCCGGGCGCAGGGCGCCCAGGGGCGCAATATACTTAAGACGGCCCTGGAATCAAAGACAGGGAAGCTGATTTTAATTATAAGAAGACGCTAGCAACCGTATATACCATCACGTCTCAACAAAGTAGGTACCTCATAGTTCACCCGATCCATCACATGTCTGCTTCACGTAGCGTGTGTAATGAAGTTATTATGCGCACAAAGGCGCGCCGTCCATGCGTCCGAAGCGTCAGTGCGAACGCGTGTGAGCGCATGCGCACATGTAGATATCTAATTGGCACAGATATGGTAAAGTAAGGGTTTATTTCCGCGGGTCACACGTATGTCGTCAGCTACGCAAATAAGCTAAGACATGCCACGCTAAGCCACACAGCGCCATCTAGCCCCACACTAAGCTGAAGCTTGTACTATCGGTACTAGACCACTGATAAACTTACTTAAATAGATTTACTTTTTGGAAATGAATACATATTATTATATAGTTAACACCCAGACCAAAACAAACAGACATGTTCATGCACACAAATGTTTGTGCTGTGCGCGGATCGAACCCCCTTGGTTCAGAAGGCAGAGGTCACTACTCTGAGCAATCGAGCCAATTATCCATATATGCAATTCGTCAGACTACAAAACAGGATCTCATCTAGTTGGATAGTCTCATCTACTTAGTAGTTCGTATCTGTCTGCGTGTCTGTGTGCTTAGCACGAACACTTTCCAAAAAGTATGCGTAACGTTTCCGTAAACATTTGTATGAAACTTGGTACAGCGCCCCTATCGTGCGTAAGAGGTACTTTTTTTCGAGGAGAATCCCTTCGGACCATCACCGTCTGCCACGGTCGGTGGTGTGCTGTGCATGTTAGCAGCTAAACTCCCCGGTGTTCTCGCCAGCGTCGTAGTTCTGGAGAAGTCGGGATGCGCGGCGCGATTCGACACGGTTCCTCCAGTAGTGCGATGCGCTGCCCAGCAACTCGCCATTCCGCGCGCGAGCGCGGTTTAGGGATGTGCCGAGAACACTGGTCACATCCCTACTTCAGCGGACCTTAGCATGGCTCTGGACAACCCCCGTTTCCAAAGCCACAAGGTCTTCGACGGCTATCCGCCGTCTCACTGGGATGGCGCTTCCGCCATGTCGGCGTCTCCCGATGTTGTGGGAGGCCGATCACTGGGAAGAGAGCGATGGGCTGCCCTCTTTCGGCGTGAAGGTCGAGGGGCAGTGCAAGCCTGGCCCCCGACTCTATGGCCAGCCTTCTTGCCGGCCGTCGCGCACAACGGACAATGAGGCAGTGCCACACAGTCCCGTGCCACATGCCCAGGTTGACCGCATCGGTAGCAGAGACCACTGCGGTCAGTCTGGGATTGGCACTGCGCCAAAACGTGCCCCACCTCGAGGCATCGGAAGCAGCGGCGCTCCCTCCCTTTCAAGAGGCTGACCCGGGCAGACGACCAACCAACTACCAGACGACGACCATCTACTAGCTTTTTAGCCGCGCCTACGGGGCAGCGCGCCCAACAGGCATTGGGTGCGTAAGAGGAGTACCTCTTTTTATTTTCACTACGTTAACGTAGTAACGTTTACATACGTTAACGTAGTGAAAATTATCGCCCTGTTTACGGTTACGTTACGCATACTTTTTCGAAAGTGTTCGTGCTAGGCACACTGTTTAATGTCTTGTCTATCGAACTGCGTACCCGAATCCCTGCAAGTTGCTACTCACTAGCGACACGAGAGAGCTTAGTGGATATGCCCTCCCTTCCTGGGAGGTGTTCCCCTCGGAGACGCTGTGATGGTGCCTAAAGCATCCCCTCTAGAAATAAAGGCCTTATGGCCCTAGGTTTGGGTAGGCTGGAACCCCTTATCATCCTTATAATATAACAAATGAATCAATTGATGGTATCAATATGATTGAATATTTATATAAGATTGAAGTTTTATCATAGCAAAGATTGAGCATGATCTATATGACCCAGTTAGGCTGATCGGGCGCCATACAAAAGACATCAACGAGTGACCTTGCGCTTGCGCAGTTTCGAACGCTCAATCGCCGCTGAAATGCACACAGTGCGGAGAACATGCGGAGTCATTTCGGAGAACGATAGAAGTAAAAATTAGCATTGCTTACTATCTAAAATGCTATGTAAACCTATGTCAAGACGTATTTTGCCCCTGTTTCTTTTTATATTTGTTGGTTGTTAATGACGTACAATAATAAAATTTCGACACTGGCTCTATTAATTTTATTAATACTGTGTGTCTATATGTGTGGGTTTATGCCTTCTGTGTGGATTTACACGTGGGAGCGTGTCAGCCAAGTTCCAACCAAGACATTACAATTTTATTCCCAAGACTCCATCGCAAAGTACCAACCCTAGAGGTGCGTATACAGGCAGGTTCGTTAGAGAATGTAAAACCAACAAATCGATAGCCAATATTGACTCACACGGTCAAGTTATGGCACATATCGTGTAGATGTGTGTATACCCATGTATGGTTTTGTACTAGATGGGTTCCGTATAATATATCTGGTTTTATCCAAAACGAAGTTATAGTGGGTTGAAAATGGCCCTAACTACTTCGAGAAAAGGATGGTAGGTCGTGCCGCTTTTTTGCTCGACTTGGCGAGGGCACTGCCGTGCCCCCAGATATAGGTACTGGGCGGCTTCATTTGTTTCAATTTCTAGTGCAATAAAGAGTATCTATCTTCGGTGTATATTGTGGGGGATCTTAAAATGATTATGTGAAGCTCTGGTTTTAAGGTCCCGTGACGATCCTGTCATTAAATGTTGCCATCATACTATCTTTTTCTACGTGCATGTTTTGGATTATTGCATACATAAGCGCAGTTTTGCCGAATAAAATAAAACGTATGTCCTAATCAAGGACTCGGGACAGACCATCTCAGGTAAAAGTTATAAGGAAGATGAGTTTTATGCGAATGACTAATAGAAGACAGACCTAGATAGAGGGCAAAACTTCTAATCTCTGGGTCCCTGAGCCAATCAAGTTAGGTCGGAAACTTAAATAAATAAATATCCCAAGACATGCCACGCTGGGCCACACAGCGCCGTCTAGCCCCAAACTAAGCCGAAGCTTGTACTATGGGTACTAGACAACTGATACACTTATTTAGATACATTTTTTTTTTGTTAATAAATACATATTATACATAGAAAACACCCAGACCAATACAAACAGTCATAAACACAAATGTTTGTACTTGGCTCAGAGGGCAGAGGTCACTACCAAAAGAGCTATCGAGCCAGTCAAAAGGTAACAAGGTCAGTTGGTAGTAACCAAACTTATATTTTGAACTATTAAAAAACTTATCTACCTACTCTTTTATCTGCTTATTTAACCCCAAATAAGCAGTGCATTAAACTTTGTTCTGCTATTGCTAAAAGTAAATTTACTTTCTTATTTAGTAGAGAAAAATTAATGTACGAAATGTTGCAAGAATTTTTTATAGCTAGATTCAACTCAATGTTTTTTCGTTTTGCTATTACCGTAGGCTAAATTGAAACTGAACAAGTACTCTTTAGTAAATACTTCTTTTAGTTCATCGCGGTACATATTAATATTAAAAAAAATCCGCAACCAAAGTTTTTTTATTACCTATAACTCTGCCACAAAACAAACGAAGAAAAAACCTATAACAATTTTAAAAACGTCAAACCTTTTTACACAAACATTACTTCAACAACGGAATTTAATTAAAATACGCATGTTAAAAAAGTTCTTCCCAACAGTATTACTACACTGTCAAATTGTGCTGTCTGTCTGTGTATTTTTAGCGACGAGTCACTCGGCCGAGTTGACGTAATACACACAAAGAGCTAAGCTTGCTCATTAACATACGTTGGCAAGTTGCACTAACTTTTAAAAGCATCGAGTATTGGGTAAACGAGTATTAAAGGAACATTTAGGGGTGTCCGAATAATTTCCGGTTTTCATATTTAGAATTTGTCCGTGCCTTTTTTATAGAAGCTCGACATAATGGCTTCCCTACGCCTGATGTAAGCGAAAGAGAAGCCCAAGTCGCTGTGACAACGGGCAAGTAACTGGTTAGTTACCTGTCAGTTGCCACCGCCATGCCGGCCCAACCCCAACCCCCCACGAGCTCCGGAAACCCTACTCACCGGCAGTAACACGACCCGGAGGTCATTTAGCTGCAGTATTCCTATGTGCGGGGATCGAACCCACGACCCATGACTCAGAAGGCAGAGGCCACTACCAAGTGAGCCATCAGGCCAGTCATTTTAGATAGAGGATAGTTACGAGTAATACAATGGAATAGTCAGCTAGCGACTCTTTACTAATCACAGTTTTTTTAGGGTTCCGTAGCCAAAATGGCAAAAACGGGACCCTTATAGATTCGTCATGTCTGTCTGTCTGTCTGTCTGTCTGTCTGTCTGTCCGTCCGTATGTCACAGCCAGTTTATTCCGAAACTATAAGAGCTGGATTATTGAAATTTGGTACGTAGATGTATTCTGTGAACCGCATTAAGATTTTAAAATAAAATCAGAAAAAAATCCAAAATTTTTGGGGTTCCCCATACATAGAACTGAAACTGAAAATTTTTTTTTTCATCGAACCTATACGTGTGGGGTATCTATGAATAGGTATTTGAAAATGATGTTGAGGTTACTAACATCATTTTTTTCTAAACTGAATAGTTTGCGCGAGAGACTCTTCCAAAGTGGTAAAATGTGTGTCCCCCCCCCCGTAACTTCTAAAATATGAGCATGATAAAACTGAAAAAAATATATGATGTGTATGACTATAAAAACTACTAACGAAATTTGGTTTGAATGAAATCTAGACAGTAGTTTTTTTTTAAACGTCATAAATCAAAATACCTAATTTTTTAATTTAATTAACTCCAATATAATAAAACGTAAAGAAAAACACTTATTTAGCTGTATAGTGGCACGGAACCCTACGTGCGAGAGTCCGACTCGCACTTGGCCGGTTTTTTTCTAAATGACTACGATGATGGCCAGGCCGGCCTTGTCATCATCACCGGACGAATCACAGTACCTTCCACCTTCTTTATAAATATCCCTTACCTCTCCCGACCCCACATTCCATAACTCAATTCCCTCACAACACATCGGATGAGACACCAAGTGACCTTAAAGATTGCATTACACATGCCCTACCATACAATTATCTCGTCAAATACGACTACAAAGTGGGTACCCAAAGAGACGCAGTGCCCTTAAACACATATCCCCTTTAATTATACGGTCGCTTCGTGACTCCCTGAAGCCTGGGAATAGTGTTGGGAAAGATTTTAGAGTCCTTACCAGTCTTACCACTGAATGTGTTGAAAAGGACTCGAAAGTCTCATTGAAGTGACGACTTTTTTGAAGTTCATCTAAGGTGCAGCGCAGATGGCACACTTTTTGTGCGATAGAGTCTGCGTCTGAGACATTTAAAAAGAGCGTCTAGGCCTGCCGACAGAATGATCGAAGATGGGCGTCGTGTTCGTTGAGTCTGTGAAATATCCGCGACAGATTTTTGCGCGTCGTGTGCGGTACCTACTGCATATAATTGCAAAAAACCGGCCAAGTGCGAGTCGGACTCTCGCACGTAGGGTTCCGTACCACTATACAACTAAATAAATGTTTTTCTTTACGTTTTATTATATTGGAGTTAATTAAATGAAAAAATTAGGTAATTTGATTTATGACGTTTAAAAAAAAACTACTGGCTAGATTTGATTCAAACCAAATATCGTTAGTAGTTTGCACAGTGATACACATGATATATTTTTTTCAGTTTTATCATGCCCATATTTTAGAAGTTACGGGGGGGGGACACTCATTTTACCACTTTGGAAGAGTCTCTCGCGCAAACTATTCAGTTCAGAAAAAAACCGGCCAAGTGCGAGTCGGACTCGCGCACGTAGGGTTCCGTACCACTGATTGAATGAAAAAATTAGGTAATTTGATTTTTGACGTTTAAAAAAAAACTACTGTCTAGATTTCATTCAAACCAAATTTCGTTAGTAGTTTTTATAGTAATACACATCATATATTTTTTTCAGTTTTATCATGCCCATATTTTAGAAGTTAAGGGGGGGGACACACACATTTTACCACTTTGGAAGAGTCTCTCGGGCAAACTATTCAGTTTAGAAAAAAATATTGTTAGAAACCTCAACATCATTTTCAAATACCTATCCATAGATACCCCACACGTATAGGTTTGATGAAAAAAAAATTTTTGAGTTTCAGTTCCATGTATGGGGAACCCCAAAAATTTTGGATTTTTTTCTGATTTTATTGTCACAACTTAATGCGGTTAACAGAATACATCTACGTACCAAATTTTAATAATGTAGCTCTTATAGTTTCGGAATAAACTGGCTGTGACATACGGACGGACAGACAGACAGACAGACAGACAGACAGACAGACAGACAGACAGACAGACAGACAGACAGACAGACATGACGAATCTATAAGGGTCCCGTTTTTGCCATTTTGGCTACGGAACCCTAAAAAATGATGTTAGTAACCTTGACATCATTTTCAAATACCTATATATAGATACCCCACACGTATAGGTTCGATGAAAAAAAATTTTTTCAGTTTCAGTTCCATGTATGGGGAACCCCAAAAATTCTGGATTTTTTTTCTGATTTTACTTTAAAATCTTAATGCGGTTCACAGAATACATCTACGTACCAAATTTCAATAATCCAGCTCTTATAGTTTCGGAATAAACTGGCTGTGACATACGGACGGACAGACAGACAGACAGACAGACATGACGAATCTATAAGGGTCCCGTTTTTGCCATTTTGGCTACGGAACCCTAAAAAGTGCGTCACGGATAGTCTGTCGTCTGCGCTGCCCCTTAATCATTCATTCATTGAAACAGTTTGCACGACGTTGCCCCTCTCTTCAGTAAATTACACTTCCTCTACCTGAACGTTGTCTGGAAGAGATCGCTCACTAGCGGTAAGACCGCCTAGATTGTACCACAACATGTCTGTATCACCTTTACTGTATTTATACTGTGTTTTGTGCAATAAAGAATATCTATCTATCATTTTCATCACCAGAGGATGAGTGAATGACTGAAGAAGTGAATGAATGAATGAGGTCACTGTTAGACCTAGGCCTCTCTAATTATTCGCTACTTTTCGCGGTCCTTCTTCGATTTATGCATCGAAACATTGAGTCTCATCAAATTAATGTAAAAGTTAGCTTTTTCAAAAATAAAAGACACGTATTTTTTTTGTTTGTAAAATAGACTAAAAATTACAAAGTTATCACCCGTTGAAACTACGCGTGACGTCACTCGGTGAGGCATTTTTACGGGAGGGAGAGACGTCAAAGACTCCCACTCCTAACTTTTGATGCCTTGTATCTTTGCTATTGTTTATTTGAATGAAAATGGAAAAATACGTGTTTAATAATTTTTTTTATGATCTAAAATAGGGACTAAATATAATGTAATTATTTTGACCCCCAAAACATCCCTATTGTCTACAAAGGGGACTTCTTCAAGGACTTGAACCTTTTTTCTTTTTCTCGTGGGGAATCCCTTCGGACCTTCGGCGTTAAAGCTTTCCCAACACTTCCATTGCCCTTACAAATCAAACTGAGCGATTACTGTCAAGCAGCCACCCGCATTACTGCGATTACGGAATTACGAGGGTAATTCAGGCGTTATTACACCTGTAATAAGTCGCATTATCGCGTATATGGTACACGCATTGGATGTGTTAAGGATTGACATCCGAAATACATGTGCGTGATTCGGTTTTCTTTACAACCAAATTTTAAAATGGTCGAGACTTGTAAATTGAAAAGAACTGTTAAAATTGGTATAATTTGTGGTGTTATAATGATGGTGGTTCGACGTTTGTGAGCTTAGTGCCGCTTGTATTCGAATAGGTTCCGTGTTCGAATCCAAAAACTAAACAGGCGGAGTCAAAAAGTTGGTAAAGATAAAACCATCCATGGGCGTAGCGAGGTGCGTTCAAAAAGGGCAGCTGTCGTAAAGGTTCCTGCACACTACACACATGCCGGCGGCAATGCCGCCGGGTTCATGCCGAGTGGCTACGCCTAATACAAAGGAGACCTTTGTGCGGCAAAGCGTATGCCGCCGGGTGCACCGCGGCTTGGCCGGCGGCTAGCCCGGCGACCGTGGAACCTTTAGAAGAGCGTTTATCTGCTGGCAAACCTAAGAACCTGATAAACCTACGAACCTCATAGGCTTGAATTGAAGGCTTGCTTGTGAAATCCAACAATACGCGACGTCATCTCTATCTGTTTTGTATCTCTAAGTAACGCAGATTTTTTTTTTATAGGTATACAATATGGGTTTGCGCTTAACTGCAATAATTCATCTGATGGTAAGCGATATCATAGTCTACGATGGAGCGCGCTCACCCATCAAAAATCTAAGAACCCCCCTTACGCCCTCTTGTGTTACAAGCGTTGTTTTTTTGTTATAGAAAACCTTCAGCATTGGACAATAATTGGCTGATTGATTTTACAGCTCGATAAAATGAAGTATTATATAGCCATTAAGTCATGGAATGCCTTTACAGCTCTTTCCTCTTACAATCCTGGGTTTTTAGGCGGGGCGTGAAACGGCATCTCAGTAGGCCTTCAGGGTGACGGCGACAGGCGCAATGGGTTTTCTTCTATTGTGCCTGTCGACCTAACTTTTGGACCTCACGACCGCTTATCATTAGGTGGAGTGAGGCCATCCTGAAAGCTCTTCTTATAAAAAAAAGTATGACCAATCAAAGCCTAACTTTCCCTTTTACTCTGACGCACAGTAAGTAGTGTTTACAGCGAAGACGATGTAGCGCACGCCGCACGCTCGACCGAGCCGCGACCCAAACAAGACTGCAATAACAACTGCAACTGTTGTAAGCGAAGAAATAAACAGTCATAACAACGAAAAAACGATGAAGTAAAGTGTCGGAACAGATAAGGAGAGATCCGTAGTTTTTTTTTTATGCAACAGGCGGCAGACGACCAAATGTGATGCCTGATGGTAAGCAGTCAACACCGCCCATGGCTGTCCATGGGTTGGCGATCGCAGGGCGTAGCTTCTTGCTCCGGTGAGGCTGATGCCCGTCATCGGCCTGTGGTATTAGCTACGCCATCAACAGTGATGGTTATACCGCCACCAGACGGTTGCCAGCACCTCGTTTGTTATTCGGCAGTATGCACCACGGGCAGGTAAGGTTGGCTTGGAGCGAAAAGATGATAGGCTGCCCCCTTACATCCCACATAAAATTACGGTTCCTACAGTTTTAGGTAAGGAACCTTGAAAAGATTGGCAACAATTAAAAAAAATGGTAACATACGCGTTAGGGAAACGTACAAATTGGCCGGCGATTACTTTTTTATGTGCGTTGGTGTTTTTATGCTCTCCTTCACACTCGTTTAGGGTTGTGGTCACGTTAAATATTATAAAAAATTCGTATTATATTTTGGAATCATCGTCATCAGCCTTTACCAGTCCAGTGCTGGGTGAGAGAGGCCCAGGATCGATCAAAGTACCTATTGGAGGCTCTCGACAGGTTGCAGCGACGTGCTATCCGTATTGTTGGGGATCAAGAGGTGACTAAAACCTCTTCAAGTACGTAGATATATTGCCAGTCTTAGTGTTCTTTACCGTCTCTACAATAGGTAATGCTCCGGAGACTTATTCCAACTAATCCCATCCTTTCCTTTCCACTCCCGAACAACACGTGCTGGACAGCGTTGTCATACGATTTCTCGTATTTCTACTAACTGCAAGAAAGGTCTAATGACAAAGTTTTTCGGAATAGTTGGTTCAATCAAGCAAATAATTGCACATATTCATTGTGATCCATTACATTCATGCAAAGTAATCAAGACTATCGCGCACGCAAATAATACTTGTAACTATGAGATCGAACAATCGATTTTTTGCATTACTTGCGTAATTAAAAATCTTTACATTAACTATTTAGAAATCATTGCATAAAATAATTAAATCCATCAATAATTTTAACGTCGGTTTTCTTTTGAAGGAGGAGTTTTTTTTTTATTTAGTATTTTTCGGCTTACAAGTGACTTAAAGACTTTGAGGGATAAAAAGAACACTGCTAAGTTTAAGTTCAAATTGGACCCGTCCGACAAAAACCGCGCAAAATATAAGTTGTTAAGGAATCGCTGCAATAGGATGTGTAGAGACGCTCAACGACGCCACATTCATCAGTCTATTGAAAATGGAAATCCAGCCAAAGTCTGGAAATTTTTAAAATCACTTGGAATTGGAAGATCTCGTAATGATCCCCTGCCAAAAGATATGAACTTCGACTCATTAAATAAACATTTCTCTACGTCCGCTGCCATTGACGGTGCAGTAAAATTAAATACTATAAATCATCTTTCATCTCTTCCAATTCCAGATTATACTCCATTTGTATTTAGTCAACTAACCGAATGTGATGTTAAGAAGAATATCTTGTCCATTGCCTCTAATGCTGTCGGTAGCGATAGTGTTAGCCGTAATATGATTGTTCCCATCCTTGATATCCTTACCCCTATCATCACCCACATCCTCAATTTTTCTCTGTCCTCAAGCACATTCCCCACCTCGTGGAAAGACGCTCAAGTAACACCTCTTCCAAAGAAATCCAATCCATCTGCCTTTTCTGATTATCGCCCCATTTCTATTCTGCCATTTCTCTCAAAAGTCCTTGAGCGTGTTGTTCACCAACAGCTCAGTCCTTTCCTTACAAAGAACAATATCCTAAGCCCCCTACAATCCGGTTTCCGCCCAGGTCATAGCACGGTCACGGCACTGGTCAAGATTACCGACGATATTCGCTATGGTGTGGACGGTGGACGTCTAACTGTGCTAGCCTTGCTAGATTTTAGCAACGCTTTTAACACTGTGGATTTCGATGTCCTCCTTAGCTTGTTACGTTCTCTTAACATATCTCCATCGGTGGTTGACTGGTTTCATACTTATCTCTATGGTCGCCGGCAACGTGTTCGCGTTGATGATTCACTTTCTGCCTGGTGTGAACTCTGTTCCGGCGTACCTCAGGGTGGTGTCTTGTCTCCTCTACTCTTCTCTATCTTTATTAATTCAATTACTCATAATCTTTCATCTTCCTACCATCTCTATGCAGACGATCTTCAACTATATACCCAGACTAGCCTTGGCGATCTGCCGGTAGCCGTGTCGCTCATTAATACAGACCTGAGGCGTATTTCTGAGTGGAGCAAATCGTTTGGCCTAAAGGTCAACCCTTCTAAGACCCAGGTCATTATTGTGGGTGGCACACGAATGATTTCGCGGTTAAATTGGGAACTACTCCCTCCTATCATATTTGACGGTGTCCAAATTTCATACAGTAAAGTGGTTAAAAACTTAGGCATTTACCTGGACTGTACTCTGTCCTGGAGTGCACATATTAAGGAGGTTAGTCGAAGAATGTTTGCATCTGCAGCCTCCATAAACCGGTTACGTAACTTCCTGCCAATACCTACCAAGATTGCGCTTGTACAGGCCCTTTTACTCCCCATTCTCGATTACGCAGATAGTTGCTACTTAGATCTCAATGAAATCTTTCTCGATAAACTCGAACGTCTACAAAACTTCTGTATTCGCATCATTTTTGGTTTACGTAAGTATGATCACGTCTCCGAATTCCGTGCCCAGCTCAAATGGCTTCCCATCCGCCGTCGTCGCGACCTCCATATTCTTTCTTTGTTGTTTTCTGTACTTTTCAATCCCCTTTCACCTCCCTATTTGAAAGAACGTTTCAGATTTTTGCAGCCCACCGGGGATCGTGATGCGCGCTCATGCCGTGAACTCCTTCTGTCATTTCCTCCTCATCTGTCCAAAGCCTACTCTCAATCTTTTACTGTTCAATCCATCCGTCTGTGGAATTCCCTTCCTCTGTCCATCAGACATTCCCAATCACTTCCTGCTTTCAAGTCCCGTCTTAAATCCTATCTACTGTCCCTTTAATAAACATTCATCATCTCATCCACTACCCTTTCTGTTCTTTTTTTTTTTTTTTTTTTTTGTGGTATTTACTGTTTTTATTTATTCATGTACTTTATTATTTTGTGTATTTATAGTAATTATTTATATTAATATATACTATACATTTGTATTTATTTATATATTTATTTGTATATATGTAGGTACATATTTATATATATTTATTTAGGTATATAATTAAACAGTTTGCACGACCTTGCCCCTCTCTTCAGAATAGCACACTTCCTCTACCTGAAGGTTGTCTGGAAGAGATCGCTTAATAGCGATAAGACCGCCTAAATTGTACCACTTGTATTTTAATACCTTGTCTGTAAATGTTTGTTTTGTGCAATAAAGAATATCTATCTATCTATCTATCTATCTATCTATTTTTATTGTAAAAGTAAAAGCATATTGCGTTTTAATAAACACGTTGTGATAATAATAATAATATTGTGATTTATGTGCATTCACTTTTATTTTTATGAGACTGATACAGATTATTAGACACAAATACTTTTAAGTATTTTTATGTATAGGTCGCAAGAAGTCTATCTATTGCTACCAATAATAATAAATAATAAAATAAAAACTAGTTTATTTCTCCCACAAACAAGAAAGCTTTGCCTTAGCCTTGTCTACTAGTTGTAATTTCAGCATTATCTACACTAATATTATAAAGAGGAAAGATTGTATTTTTGTATGTAACGAATAAACTCAACAAGTACTGGACCGATTTTAATAATTATTTCTTTATTAGAAACTTAGATAATGTAGCCTATAGCCTATGTTACTCAGTGATAAATGATAATGTAGCTTAGTTTAGTTCTAAAACACCCAAAGCGAAGCGAGGGCGGGTCCCTATTTTAGATAAGCAAGCGTTCACCATTTTGCCAATTTCTACCACAGATGTAACAACCAGTATGTACAAACTGTAATAAGTATCAACCCTACAAACAATTACGTGACAAATATGTCATATACGCGTAAACACTGCAGATGTCAGAGTAACAACTGCAATCGGGGACATTCCTAGTTCACAGGATTCCCGCCATGGCTTTTTTTATATCATGGGGAATGTAGGAAAATAAAATGCAGAATGGAAATAGAATGGATTAAAATTACGATTCTCATCTTATAGTTTAGTTGGTAGCTGTATTCCAATGGTCCTTCGGATTTTTAGTAGTGTCCGAATTTTCTAAGTATGCTAAACAAACATTCACGTGATGAATGAACATTTAAAAACAATCAATTTATTAGACACGTGAAACATTTTAAAATGGCAAAATACTGAGGATTGGCTCAATTTATTTATTTATGTACCGTAGGTAGGTACCTACATAAATAACTATACATATAGATGTACATATATAGATATAAGATATATCTTTATTGAAGAAAAGAAATAGTACACAAAGACGGACTTAATGCCGAAATTTTGCGAGAAAGAGTAACAAACATGCATGCATCCAAACGGATGTGTAGTAATATTCTGTATATGTAATGTCATGTTCTGTATTTGTTTTGGGAGTAATTGGGAGTGTAGGTAATGACTACTTATGCTCTTGTTACATTACCTACGTAGTGCGTATTCATTAGTACATTAAGGGAAACCTATAATTAGCCTTACCTACTTTAAAATGTAATCTACATTTAAGTTACTTTTGTTACGCCGTTGGTTTTCTGAAATAAATAAATAAATGCCGCATAGGCATTCTCTACCCGACAACCATTAGACTAAGCGGAAATAAATGTATCGCCAATTTAAACAGTTTGTTTTCTTCATTTACCTGACTGGGAATCAAACTCGCAGATAATGCAAATGCGCCATAATATTTTTTCCTATACAGTATTTTTTTTCTCCGTGTATTCAAATGCTTTCAATATTCCGAGTAATTTTAATTGTAAATGTACGTAATTCATTTAAATCAGTATAAATTATATGCAGAAACTAAATGAAACATGTAACTTTGCGGCGCAATTTATGGATCCAAACCATAGACAACCCCATAAGAAAATATTCAGCAAAACCTCGATAAAAGAAAAACAACAAAATTGCGAAATTACAGCTGCGCCCGCGCTATAAATCTTTTAGCATAGACAACCAACATGGCCGTCCGTTCTATATTGTCTCTGGGGCACGTTCTTTGTTTTGTATTCGGTTATTAACAAGCATATTTGTGATCACATTTTGAACCGTAACTGGATATATGCAAGGGTGGTTTTAGGTTTTGTTATTGTGGGATAAATTTGTTTTTCTTGTGTGTAAGGACGACAATCAACAGGTTGGTTGCCTGCTGGTTTATGGGTTAAATGAACAGATACGAAGGTCTGAAATTATGCTTATCTCTCCCCGCTATATTGCGTACCTACATTTTTAATTGGCTGAGTACTTACATTGTATGTGAAATAAGAATTATAATCGAGTAGAAACCAGTCTTAACACGTGTTTATTTATTAGCGTCAATGGTAAAGTTATGCTTACTAAGGTCTGTATTGAGATGGAACTTACATAGTAGTTAATAATTATGAAGTAAGCATGATTACTCTGTTACTTAATCGACTTGGGTCTATGTGGGTAGAAGTAATCTACTATCTTAAACACCACTAGAGTTAAATCAACTATCTTAAACACCACACAAACATGATAACATACCTCGATGATTGAACGTCTTCTTACGTCTTGATATCACTCAACTACTGCATCGAAGACACGCAAGTCGTTATCTAAAACAAGGCAAACATTCAAATTAATATTCCGTTGGCGCTTCACCACTAACTGACGTAATAAATCACTCCCATAACCCATATTTAAGCAAAGAACCACTTAGTAAACTCATTTACCAAAATATTTCTTGAGAAACATCATTTTTCGCCCAAAAATTAAATTACCGAAACATTTCGTGCGCAAAAAAACCACAAGTTTTTAAACAGGTAGGTTAACCCTTCGTTTTAAAGTAGGTATAGGTATGCTTGTTCGCTCCCAAACCCAAGGTTCCCCCAATGTGACTCCCTTGACATTCGGTGACCGGTTCTCAATAAACAAACATGCATTCAACATCACCCTTATTCCGTGCACCATAAGGGTCAAAAATCGTGTAAATCTCATTATTTGAAATGGAAAGTGGCACCTGACCTTGGGTGAGAGGCTTTATCCTTTTGAGACAAGTGTGCATATGAATATAGATAGTTTATGCATACGCACTCGTAAGGCAGGAACGTGAGGTGCATGACAATCGGTTGTATCAATATTCAGTAATTGGAAAGGGCTTTTGTTAGTTTTAAGGGTTTTGTACCAAGAAAATGCGTCTGGTAGAGACACGTTTTTGAACAACTTCACATATGAAGAATAGTACAATGAAATAAAAAGCACATTCATTTATTTTATTAGGGTTTGTAAAATGCGATATTGGCAATGCAAGAGCCTAAGGGAGAAGCTATACGGTGCGGTGCGGCACATTGTCATGTCTGTACGGTTTTGACACTTCAGTTTCGTGTCTACTCGTAGTGTTGAAGAGGCAATGTAATATCAATCAGTCGATCCGCTGCTGCACCGCACTGTATGGCTTCTTCCTAAAAGAGGTCGCGGTAGGCCAGAAATAACCTAAATGGAAGCCATGGGCAAAGACATGAAGACAATGAAATTGACTATTACTTATATCACAGGCATGCCCTGAAATGGCGCATTAGAACACGGAGGGTCCACCTTAGGTGGAACTAACAGCGCGTGATGCGAAACGCTTACATAATTTCGTGGTCTGCCTAAAATCAGACAAGACGCTGATATTTTGACGTGCTCATATAAAAAAGGACCGAATCCCCGAAAAAGAAATAATTTGGGACATGAGGCACGGAGGAAGAGGAAGAGGGAGGAGAGGTATAAAATCATATTTATGGTTATAATACTAAGGTACCTACGTATATAAATTCTTATTATAAGCACTATGTGTAAGGAAACCTCAAATTAGAAGTTGGAGGAAATCCTCATGTTCAAGATCCAAAGCCTCTTTTTTAAGAACAATGCCAATTCCATCGAAAACCGAATCGCGTTAAAGGATATTTAATTTATGTACCGAGAATCACACGTCATCATACTAACCTCCGAACATTTTCGCTGTATCGACTCACAAATTAAGTCAAAAACAGACACCCGTCTACAACGAGCTTATGTTAATTAAATACACGAGGAAATATAATAAATAGCCCAACACAGAAATTATCTCAACTGTGTAAATGTCCTTTGAGATTATAGGTACGTAAGCATAATTAAATAATTCAATATGTAACTAGTTCACACAATTTGTCAACTATCCACGCCATCACACAACATAATTCCGAATCCTTTTTTCCCGCTAACCATTTCCTAATCAAGCTACATCACACCAAAACTTGCGAAACCACTTAATCTCGCCGCAATTACGAAACCAAACTGAGCTGATGGCCTGTCCTGCCTTACTCGCCGCCATTACTCACTGCGTAGGCGCAGCTGGCCGCAGGAACGCGGAAAGCTATTTAGATACCACCTTTAGGATATTGCTTCAAGTCACCCCAAACTGAACTAGGATAGTCGTCGTACATCTATATAGGTATATGTAGATATTACTACTAGCTGTGCCAGAGGCGTCGCACGCGTGGATATCGGGTTTCAAAAATGACGAACATCCATACAACGCTGCGTAAATTTTAAGTTAGACCTCTAGCATTAGGTACATTGATGAAAACCGCATTCAATTCCATGCAATAGTTTTTGCATGATGCGCGTTCAAACATACAGATAAAAAAAAACATTTCCCGTCACTACTCTGGTCCTATTGATTGTAACGTGATGAAAAGTATACTATAACCTGCCCAGGAGTATAAAGAATTGAATTGTACCAAGTTTCGTTAAAAACCGTTGAGTAGTTTTTGTTTCTATAACGAACAGACAGACAGACAAAAACTTTACTGATTGCATTTTTGGCATCAGTATCGATCACTTATCATCCCCTGATAGTACTTTGAAAATATATTTAACGTACAGAATTGACTTCTCTACAGATTTATTATAAGTATAGATAGATTTATGGCATAGCTTTATAATACAACAAGGGTTTCACAAGAGATCCTTATCGGTTTATCGGCTTCTGAAATAACATAATGTATTAATGAATCACTATTATCCTTAACTTCCAGACATAAAATCGGCGCAACATTTGCAACAAGCTACCTGTTGTGGACTGTATACAATTTAAACATCGATAAAGTTTTCAACAGATTTATTCACTTACACAATTTCACAATTTACAAAGTCACTATGTTAACAACGTCACTACTTGCAAGCACACAAACGAATTTACTATGAACAGAGTTTTATTACCGAATACTACTACAACTATACTGAATTACTCCGGTTACTTAATACAATTTAAACACAATCTTCCTGACTTCTTCAAGAGCACACTGGAGATCTGGAGCTGACTGGAGAGAACTGGAACTGAAGACGAACTGGATCGAACTGTGTTTTGTATGGCGATTTGGCCGTCTTATATTCTCCATTCTCGTGTGCAACTAGCGACCCTTGACTCGATCGCTTTCGCGCGCCGCAACCTGCTCGAAAGGTGTCGGCCGCTCCTAACTGAGCCGTGATTGGCTGCCTACATTGAATACAATTGGCCAATAATACGTGTTTCTTATTGGCTGACGATGTGACTAAGAAACTTATTTCTAACTTAATCTACGATTCTATACAATTCAATATCGTGATCGTCGTCCGCAACATCCTCCCCCCGGCGTAGCACGGCGAGCCTCTTCAGGGAAGGACGACGAGCTTGCTGACAGGCCGCTTGAAAACGCCCGTCCTCGTTCGGATGTCGACGACTCGGATGCCGCCGTCTGGTCCCTCGTAGACACGCTGCACCACTCCCATCGGCCACACGTTCCGCGGCAGCACGTTGTCCACGACGACGACGACGTCCCCAATTTGGATGGGACGCTGCTGACTTCTTGACTCGCCGCGAGGTACCAGTGTAGGCAAGTACTCTCGCAGCCAGCGCCTCCAGAAGTGGTCCGCCAAAGCTTGTGCTGACCGCCAGGTTCTGCGATCAGCCTCTTCACATGGTCCGGTTGTGGGCAGACCATTCGATGACCCCAACAGGAAGTGGTTGGGGGTGAGTGCCTCCGGATCTTCAGGGCTCACGCTGACATGCGTGAGTGGTCGCGCGTTGACGGAATGCTCAGCCTCCAGCAGGAGGGTGAGCAGCACCTCTTCATTCGGTGCCTTCTCTCGTAACGTTGCGGCCAGCGCGGTCTTGATGGACCGCACCAGTCTCTCCCAGGCGCCCCCTTGGTTCGGAGCTCCCGGTGGGATGAAGCGCCACTCCATACGATGCTTCAATCCTTCTTCTTGCAGCGCAGGTGCCCACTCGGCGTAGGCAGTCTTCAGTTCTTGATCGGCTCCCCTGAAGTTGGTGGCGTTGTCGGAGTACATCAGGGTCGGCCATCCACGTCTCGCTGCCATCCTCCGCAAAGCCATGATCGCAGAGTCGGTGGACAGCGATGCAGCCAGCTCAATGTGGACGGCTCTCGTGGTGAGGCACGTAAACAGTGCGCCCCACCTCTTCTCACGGCGACGCCCCACCTTCACGATCATGGGGCCGAAGTAGTCCACGCCACAGTTCGAAAACGGGCGGTGGAACGGATCCAGGCGGGCCCGCGGTAGATCGCCCGCAGCTGGTGGTTGCGGCCTTGCCCGTCGCACTCGGCAAAGCGCGCAGTCTCTCTCCGCCGCGCGTACAGTGGGTCGCAGGTGAATGACCCAGTAGCGCTGGCGAAGATCATTGGTCACACGTTCTCTATTTGCATGACCCGCAGAGCAGTGTTGTTGTAGTACCAGGAGCTTCGTTATGCGATGTCTGCCATCCAAGATGACAGGCCTCTTGAGGTCGTCCGCTGCGGCCGCCGCTCCAATGCGGCCTCGCACCCGCAGCACACCATTCTCCAACACCGGGTCCAGGCGAAACAGTCGACTGGACCTTGGTAATGGACGACCAGACTTCAGTCTTCGTACTTCGTCGCCGAAGCTCTCCTCTTGCGCTCTCTTCATGAGCTCCTCTTCTGCTCGCAGTACGTGCCGCAGCTCCATACGTTTTGCTGTTCGCCGGCACATATCGACGAAAGCTAACACCCGTGCCGTCGCTCGCACAAGCGTCTCGTACTTGGAGAAGCGCTCTGGATCGGGTATCCAGCTCTCCTCCTTCTGGGTCTCCACGACGTGTAGAACCTCTTCATTTGTGATGACGTCTTCATTCTTCATCGCGGGCCAGCGCTCCTCGGGTTCGCGTAGGAAGCTCGGCCCCTGGAACCAGCGATCTTCAATTTTCACAGGCGTATGGGCGAACCTCGTCGCATCGTCGGCTACGTTTAGTTCTGTCGGCAGCCACCTCCACTCGTCCCGCTGGGTTAGCTCGGCGATCTCTCCGAGCCGATGCGCCACGAAGGGTGTGTATTTCTTGGCGTCGTGGTGAATCCATTGGACGACCGTAGTGGAGTCCGTCCAATAGACTGTTCTGGTAGCCTCCAGCCGATGTTCTTTCTTGATCACGTCCGCCAACCTTGCCCCGATGACGGCAGCTTGTAGTTCCAGACGAGGGATGGTCTGTACACGTCGCGGCGCCACCTTCGACTTCGCAGCAGCCAGCACGACGTCGATGTCTCCGTCTTCCTTGGTGAATCGCCAGTACGCCACCGCTGCGTACGCCTGTTCGCTGGCGTCGCACATGACGTGAAGCTCGACGTCTTCGATGTTCTGCGCCGCATAGCACCTCGGCAGACGCAGGCAGGCAACCCCGGAGAGATGCGCCAGCCATGACGCAAACAGCTCCCAATCTTCGGCCGGGATTGGCTCGTCCCACGCCATCTTCAGCCGCCAGAGGTTCTGTAGAACAATCTTTGCCCTTATTGTGTAATGGCTTAATAGTCCGAGCGGATCATATATAGACATTACTGCACTGAGTGCCTCCCGCTTGCTCGGCGCGCGCTCTCGTTCGCGCACCTCCATTGGCACCCTATACATGGACGTATTAAATCCCAACTCATCCTTCTCGGGATTCCACATGAGTCCTAGTATTTTGTTTTCTGGGCCTGCTCCCCCCAGTGTCGCAGGCGCTGTTGCTCGCAGCTCGGCAGGCACCTCTGCTAGGACGCTCTCGTTATTCGCGCCCCAGCTCCGCAGCGTGAACCCGGCGACGGTGTGCACAGCCCTCACTTCTTCAATAGTGCGCCGTTCGTCTTCCTCGGTGTCGAAGCTAGCCACCATGTCATCCATATAGTGGCTCTGCGTGATGACGTCGTAGGCCCGAGGATACTCCGCCTTGTGCTGCTCCGCGTTGTAATTGCGCACAAAGTGCGCCATGAACGGTGAACTCGCTGCGCCGAAAATCATACTTGTCATTTTCCAAGTGCGTGGAGGGTCTGTTCTGTTGTCGCCCCGCCACAGGAACTGCTGGGCCGGCTGATCCTCCGGCCGTATCTTCACTCGTAGGAACATCTCTTGTATGTCCGCCGTTACTGCTATAGCCCTCTCCCTGAAGCGAAACAAGATACCAGGAAGGGGTAACAGCATATCTGGTCCGTCCAGGAGGTAATCATTGAGGCATACCCCGCTGGTTTTCGCCGCCGCATCAAAGACCAACCTCTTCTTTCCGGGCTTGTTGATGTTTTCCACGGCGAAATGTGGCAGGAACCAACTCACTGAGCTTTCTTCTTCTGACCCGTTGCACGGCTCCGCATAACCTTTTTCTAGCAGGTTATTTATTTGCTCAGTATACTGCTTCGCAAAGTCAGGCGAGGCGTCCATCTTTCGCTCTATCTTGATCAGACGACGTAGCGCTGCATTATAACTGGGCGGCATGCTTGTCTCGTCAGTCTTCCAAGGCAACCCAACCTCGTAGCCTGCTTCTGTTTTCTTTATTGTTGTCTTCACAATATCAATTGCTCGTTGGTCCGCGTCACTCACCTTCTTACTTTGTGAGACGCCGAGCGCTTCTATGGTGAAATGCCTTTCCACCAACTGATGCAGTTCTTCATCCCGTCCACCACGTTCGCCAACTCCTGATTCTGGCGTGAAAACGTGTAGAACGCTATTTTCTTCTCTCGCTGCTAATCGTGGTGTCGTCCCGTGCACCACCCATCCCAGCAACGTCTTTGATGCCGCTGGTTGGCCCTTACGGCCCACCCTCAGCTCCCTGGACACGATCAGCTCCCAGTGGTCCGTCCCCACTAGGAGCCCAGGGTGAGCTCCCTCGTAACAGAGCTCATCTTGCGGCAAACTCCTTAAGTGCGGCTGCTTGGTGACCTCTCGTGGCACCGTCTGCGTGTGCAGCTGCAGGTCCTTCACCGTCCTCGCATTGACGGGAAAGCTTCGTGGTTGCTTGCGCCCTTTCAACTTCACCGCTACCAATTTACTGTCACCCTCGTGTGACATGTTGACTCCATGAAGCCGCAGCGGTTGAGCCGATCCATCCGCTCCTACCTCTCGTGCCAGCTCCTCGTCGATCAGCGTGACCGTCGCTCCTTCATCGAGCAGGGCGTATGATCGAACGCTTCCTCGTGGCCCGCTGATCTCTACTGGACATATCTTTAAGAGCACAGTCTTCGGGCCAGTGGCGTGGCTCGCCACCGACATCACGGACTCCCCTTCCACGGAGTCGCTCTTCGGCTTCGGGTCCCAGTGCAGCGTCGAGTGATGGGGTCGTCGGCAATTGTTCACCCCGCACAGCTTCGCACGACAATTAAATCTTTGGTGGCGACCATTAACACACTTGAAACATATTTTTCTTTCTTTTACGCGTGCCCAGCGATCGTCTATGTTCGCCTTCCGGTAATCCGGGCACTTGTGCGTCAAATGCGCCTCTTGGCAAAACAAACACTTCTCGTCCTGTTCCGCTGCATGGTATACGATTTTCTTCTTTGGTTGTGCAGGTGGTCGAGTCCGCTCTTCCTTAACTGCAATGTTAGTAGGCATATACGAATGCCTCATTGCCTTGTCTGCTTCGCTTATAAGGAACCGCGATAACTTCAATATTTCTGGCTCCTGGGACTCGACCTGCTGTGCGGCGTAATCACTCCATCGGGCAATCGTTAGTGCGCTTAACTTACCCAGTACTTCCCGTATCAACATCGGGTTGTACAAGTAAGCGTTGTTTTTTATTGTTTGCAACACACATACTATGTTTTGTAATTTCACTGCAAATCGATTAAGTTCGGCGGCTGCTGGTCCCGGCTTCGGCATCCTCTTCAATTCTTCGATCGCCCGGTCTACTAGAATCTCGGGTCTCCCGAACGACCGCTCTAGGGACTGCATAACAACATCTGGGTCCGTCGCCGTGTGTAATAGCGCAGCCACAGCTTCCCTTGCCTCTCCACGCAGGCAAGTTCGTAAGCGTTGAATGTTTTCTCCTGGCGATACCCCGTACATTTTAGTGGTATCCCGCATCGCCGCTTGAAACGGGAGCCATTCTTGTATCGCACCACTAAATATCGGGAGATCCGTGTGTCTCAGACGAGGTCGCGCCATTTTTTCTAACGCTTCCGCCAACTGCTCGATGCCTCTCCTAGACCGGGTCGGCGTTGGCGATCTTGACTGGCGCCTCGGTGTCGGCGACCTAAGGCGTCTCGAATTCGGCGATGTCGCTCTCAGTGACGACGGCATATCGAAGCGTATGTTTCTTTCCTTTGAGGCTGTCGCTGTCTCCCCCCGTTTCGCAAACCAGTCGTCGACTTTGTCGATAGGATCCGGTTGGGGCGGAGCCTCACCATGCAGGCTTTCCTCCTCATCCTGCAACATCGACATCTTGGCCGCCAATTCCTTATTTACTAGGTCGGCCTCTATTTCGCTTTCGCGACGTCGTATTTCGGCTTCCATAGCCAGCTCCTGACGTCGTCTGTCAGCTTCTAACGCCAGCTCCTGGCGTTTAAGCGCAGCGACCCGTTTGGCCGCTTCCAACTCAAGGAGCCGTCTTCGTGTCGCAAAGCTCGACGTAGACCGTACTGACTGCGCCGGCGACACTCCCATTTGACGTACTCCCGAAGGTCCCGCTTCACACTCGGGGACTACGGTGGACAGTTCGACTCGTTCTCTTACCGCAGGTGTCGTTGTGGGCGAGGCAGGTGGATCCAGGGATTGCCTCCTGGCACGCTCCCTTTGCACTCGCAGCGCTTCCGCCTCGCGACGCGCTTGTTCATACGCCTCCTCTGCGTCCCCTTGGCTCCGGGTGACGACCATGGCGTTTTACGACACTGACACAACACACACACACAATTCCGTACACTACGGACGATGGCTACGCTCCTTGTAACACTGCAATCCAGGTAGTACTCGTACTACTAATGAAATCCACAGGTTAACACTAATTAAGTTCCAGGTGCACAACACAAACTAAGTCTGAAGATATACTAACACTAATTAAGTCCGAAGATACACTAATTAAGTCCTAAAAAATCCATATAAACTTTCACTAAGTCCTGAGAATAATCCGGCTCGAAGGACCAAAACACTGTTGTGGACTGTATACAATTTAAACATCGATAAAGTTTTCAACAGATTTATTCACTTACACAATTTCACAATTTACAAAGTCACTATGTTAACAACGTCACTACTTGCAAGCACACAAACGAATTTACTATGAACAGAGTTTTATTACCGAATACTACTACAACTATACTGAATTACTCCGGTTACTTAATACAATTTAAACACAATCTTCCTGACTTCTTCAAGAGCACACTGGAGATCTGGAGCTGACTGGAGAGAACTGGAACTGAAGACGAACTGGATCGAACTGTGTTTTGTATGGCGATTTGGCCGTCTTATATTCTCCATTCTCGTGTGCAACTAGCGACCCTTGACTCGATCGCTTTCGCGCGCCGCAACCTGCTCGAAAGGTGTCGGCCGCTCCTAACTGAGCCGTGATTGGCTGCCTACATTGAATACAATTGGCCAATAATACGTGTTTCTTATTGGCTGACGATGTGACTAAGAAACTTATTTCTAACTTAATCTACGATTCTATACAATTCAATATCGTGATCGTCGTCCGCAACACTACCTATATAATAGCAAAAGTATCTAAGAAAGCCTACTAGAACCTTTAAATAACAGCTCGCCAGTCGTGTTAGCGAACGGTACTCCCCGCACAATGCGTTGCATTGCCGACCTACACCCGAGCCAACACGAAATAGATGCAATTGCAACCGCATATTTGTGTACAGACTACACGTGCTGGCCCAGCCGAACGGTTTGGATGTAGACAGAGTTGCCAGATCTCCCGATTTCCCGGGAGTTCTCCCGATTTTGGTCAATATCTCCCGATTTTTTTTAATATGATATTGTATAAATATGACCAAAATGGAGCAAAATCCTCAATGATTTAACGATTTTCTTAGACGAATGACATTTTTTTTTGCTCTCCAAGCAACTGAATGGGAAAATTTTTAGTTAGTAATCATCATTCTTAGGCAAATAGAACATTTCCCGATTTTTTCACAAGTATTGTCATACATCTCCCGGATTTTGATTGTACACCTCCCGAAAAGTCAACATTTTGATCTGGCAACTCTGAATGTAGAGAACATGCTTTTGCGAACAGAAACAGTTCGGCAGTTCTGGCAGGCAAAATTAGTAATGTTTCCTCTATCCAATATGCAGTCGTAACTACTATAAAGGACAGTAAATCTTACATCTGCCGAACCATTCGGCTGTTTACCTCTCTTCTAGCACACGTGTTCCCTTCTTCTTATAGGTCTTGCGTCTATTAAACGAGGCGTGAACTTATGCAGGCCGTCATGGTGTGATCGATCCGTGGTGCACTAAATAGGTGTGATGAGGATCGCTTACATTATTTCGTCGTTTGCTTAATAGGCAGGACGCAGTGATTTTGATGTGCTAATATAAAAAAATATAATTTATGGAACAGGATACTTAAATCTTAACAGCCTAATAAAGCTGTCATGGCCGAATTTCAGCCATAACGACGACTCGGAAAGAAACTAGCCAAGTAGCCAACACGCAGAAGATACGAGTATAGTAGTGTAATGCGCAAATGCACACTTTAATATCTCCTGCGTGCAATGTATTCAAGAAGCGAGCCTACAGATTTCTCAAGGGCCGGCAACGCACCTGTGACTCCCCTGGTGTTGCGGTGTCTATAGGCTGAAGTGATCACTTATATTACCGTCAGGTCACCTTCAAGCCCGTTTGCCACCTCTGTCATAAAAAATGCAGGTGCACTCTATATTAGTTGCGGTAAAGGAAAACATCGTGAAGTTAGGAAGTCTATAGCAGTGAAGAAACTCTGAGCTTAGTTTAGTAAGCCATTATCGTCGTTTAGGTTTGGCTCGAGCCCCCGTTGATATCTACTCGTATGAGCAGTTGAAAATGTCTAATGTGGTGCCTTTCATGTGGTGTCTTTGCATTCTAAAAGCAGATATTAAACCTAACCAAGAACGCCGATAATTCTGTCAGAAGAGGATCCTTTCTTATTTAAGAGAAATAAGTAGGTACATGCTTTCATAATTTTTGCATCACGGGGAGAAAATGAACACAGCATCTCACTTTTACCTTTTACTTTATTAATAAGCCAAAAAAGCAAGTGTTATAACCGACGGTTCCCATGCATGCACAATGGAAGTGATATTGAGCATAATGCACAAGTAACTTTCCACAAGTCACTTGACTATGGTGCATTGTTTTAATTTTTTATTGCTACTGCTCGTTCGTGTTTGCAGACGGCTTTTTAGTACTTTCTAGACGTTTTCCATAGACTATGCATGTCTGGGTATGTTATCTTAATACTTTGCTTTGTCACATCCTGTCTGCTGTTAACTTACTGATCATGGTTCCCGATCCTTTTTAGTAGCACAGTATACTGGCCTCCGGTCGTCTGATGTTTATCAGCGACCAATTTCATGACAGTCCCTGACTTTGATTTCTTCGTTGTTGACAGAGACCACTGTTAAGAGTGTTGCTATAAAATTTGCATGTTTAGTTGCCTCTTCACACCTTCTGTACCTACTGAACTTCTTAAGATCATGAGCACACATAGCCAGGAGTACCTACTGGAAATGTAATACATTTTATTCCGGTAAAAGACCTGTTCTAGTTGCATACCTACTCACCCGGGTGAAGCCAAGATTGAAAAAAATGTTTTATAGGAAATGAACATTCATTTCGAAGTTGGTTAAAAACCAAACAAGTTGCAGAAATGTGACAACAATACACAGTACACTAGTACTTATTCGATTGCAATCACTTTGACGACCTGCATAGATGCAGTTTCACGCCCCGATTGCAGGAAGATGGGAACATAAGTCGTCAACCCCACGCGACATATTAATAACGAGATTCTATTCGATGTCGTTAACCTGGCTCGACTAATCGCCGATAATCGATGGAGTAGCGTCGAGCGGCGTGACCTGGGACGCAGTCGGTCATTCGCAGGACGATTATGACACAAGACACTATTAAAACGAAGAAATGGAAGTTGTGACGTTGTTATACTCGTATCTGTTTTCGTTGGTTTTTAAAGCTTTGGCGATTGGTGATCTCTTAAGTATGCCTGAGGCTATAGTCCATTATAACGTAATATGATTAAAATGACAGATGTCAAATTTCTATCCGAACCGGGGGTAGCTTTGACGATTTGTAAGTTTTTTTTTAACCTATACCTACGAATAAAGATTATTTTGACTTTGACTTTGCTAGTAGGTAATATGCTTTTTTTTGAAGTTTTTGAGGGCCTGCTCCGAAGTGTGATAATAACGTTGATACGGACAACGCCGTTAACGCTCATGCGTCGATAATCATAGATTTTTCATTTTGTCTCATTCATCGGCAGTCAAAGGATTAAGGATGTACTGAATATACTGATACTGAGGCAGTAAGAGTAAAAATCGAATAGGTACTAAAGCGGCAAATCACTCGATTCTCCAGCGGCTAGTCGACTAATTTTATCGATTGCGCTTCGGAACACGGTGAACGCAGCAATTTGCGGATCCTGTCCTGTTACAATTAGACGGGAGCCTGCGCCGGCGCAGATGTACCTAATCGCTTCTAAGAGCTAGTTCGCCCTACAATTAGAAGAGAATGTGTACTTAATTGGAAATCTAAGCTATATATAGCGCTTAAGCTAGGTAGGGCTCATTTATAGATTGATGGCATACAGCAGAGAGAAATTATCCAGTTAGATATCCAACCGTTTTGTGTAGTTAGCTATACCCAACCTTTACCCAAGAACAGAAAAGATAGATTTTTTTTAAATACCGGTAGCTGAAGTTCTCTCTGGAAGTGCGTAGAAAGTGAATTAAAAAAATAAATAGGTTACACATAAACATGATCCTGTACCTCTCGCGTCCAGCACTTAAACATCAAGCAAGATCTTCAGGAAGCAAAATATTCTTCTTTACGTCTTGTCGATGTGCAAATAAAAATCACACCTGCTATGACCAGCGCTCCGCCACCCCAATCACACCACAGCCACGGACAAAAACGCTGCTAGTGAGCAAGTCTCTCCACACGTGGGACAGCAAATCAGTTGGGACATGCTCTGGAGAATAGCACCACACTCGCAGACGTGGTTCGACCATAGTTTTAATTGCAAACACATCATCATCAGCATATCGCAGTCCACTGCTGGAGGCAATATCTCAATATACCTACCCATAATCGCCACGCTCTGGGCGGGTGGGTAGGCGATCGCAGGCCGTATCTCCTCGCTCCGGTAACGCTGCTGCCCGTCATCGGTCTGTAGCGTTTAACTGCGCCTTCAATCGTGATGGTTATACCGCCACAAGTCGGTTGCCAGAGCCTCGTTCGTAATTCAGCAGAATGCACCACGGGCAGATTAGCGTGGCTTGAAGCGAAAAGATGATGGGTCGCTCCCTTACATCCCAGCAAACACATCCCTTAGGTACATCAAAACTTAAATAAATCAAAACTATTTAAACACAGAGAAACATTAGAACCGGACACAGGTATATGACGTCTATTAACCAGAAGAGCAACCATTATAGAATTTTTATGACGACTAAACTCCTAAATAAAAATAAAGACTACCACAGCTTTTAGATTCGCAAAAAGCATAAAACCTATCTGCTTACCCAATGAATGCTATAAGCAGTAAATAGCCATCGATTTACTAGATACGCTTGCGAGATGCTTATATTAATCGGCCGATAGTAATCATTATGAAGATACGATTATAGCATTCCCGGTCGGGAATAGTTCAAGTGTAGGATAGGCGTTATATGCCTATCTCCTACATAGCCGGTATCTTTAGTTAGCAGGTTGACCGCCCGAGGCTTTGTATCACACTGGGATACTGTGGTGGACAGTCGTTTAGACTTCCTATCATCTATAGGGGGGCCGTGAGACTTTATTAGGTGGGAGAGATGAACCACCTTTTAAAAATCAACTTAAATTTTGCTCTAACGAAACGTTAAGATAGTGTACGGAACGAGCACATATACGTCAAAGAACGAAAGTTACTGACAGTACGCTGAAGTGGCAGTAAGTTGGTCATGTCTGCCGCAGAGCCGACAATAGGAGGAGCAAATGAATCTTGGAGTGGACCCCGCGTTTAGGCAAACGTAGTGTAGAACGCCCCCAAAACCCGCTGGGCGGATGACCTTAGAAGAACTGCTGGCAGTTGCTGGATGGGGGAGGCCCGGGATAGAGAAATGTGGCGTGAATTAAAGGAGGCCTACGTTCAGCAGTGGACGGACCAAGCCTGGTTTGATTGAAACGTTAAGACGGTCTATAAAGTCTATAACCGCAGTCTACCAATGACTTTGCCTAATCTAAAATGACGTTCTAGGGCGGTGCCAGCGGTACCCAGGCACAGGACGAAGAACCTAGAGGGGCGCAGAAATAAAACTGTATATTTGTTTATCAAATTTCTAATGCTTAAAATCGAAGTAGGTATAGGTAGCAAGTGCGGTCTAATTTTTGCCGATCTGTATTTTTTTAATAAGCCTATCCACTAAAGAATAGATTCGAATACTGCATGAAACCTTACAAAGCAGTGGACTCCTAGTGGCACCTCAGACATAGGTTCATACTAGGGCCACTAAACTAGTTATACTAGTTTCCCTTCCGCGTCCATCTTCCGCGAGGAGCGGACGACCGCACTCCCCGCGCGGTAATTGATAATAAATATAGGTGCTGCGGCGAGGCGACCGCAAACAGGTGCCCTTTCTGTAACTATTATTACATATGTAATTTGAAACCTTTTTTAGGCGAGACACGCAAAGGAAATAGGCTGTATGGATGTCTAAATCAGAAATCGATGCCACTGACGTAATAAAGCAGCAGATTTTTTTTTTAGGCAAAGCACGCAAAGGAAATCAGCCGAATGGTTAAAACAGGAATAGATGACACTTAACTAGTCTTAATGGTCACGGTCTTAATTGACAAGTTTTTTTTTAATTTGTAACACACGCAATGACCTAAATGAAACACGTTAAAGTAATTTAAAATGTGTTTATTGTAAATGCTACGTTTTGCCACGATGTTATCACATTCATCCATAATGTCTGCCGGATCTTACAATACTTCATAACACTCTATATCTGAATAGATCCGTGGATTTTTTTTAGATACAAAACCTTTTACATGTATATGTATATAATAATTTCCACGTATTTATCTACCCATTGTCCAATTGACAACGAGAATACTCTTTCTTCTAAGTTCTAAGTCTTATGCTAACATATCTTAAACACAAAATACTGAAATATCCTTTTTCAAAACTATCAAAAAAGACTATCTGGGTGCTATATTATGCGTCTACAAAGTAACAGGAGGGCAGCCGGTGGCCGCCTTAGGTACACTTAGCAAAACACCCGCGAAGTGACTTAGCTTCTACGATCGCTTTTCGGTATCAGCCGGTGTAGACAACAGCTATCTTACAGTCGATGGCAATTGACAGGCAATTGATTCGGTTATATCTCCGTTGGCACAGCTAGGTAGGTACGTGAGATTTTTTCTCTTTCCATCAAACTAGGTAAAGCCTCCACTCCGAAGTCTATTATCCAAGATTCGAGATCATTTCAACACGTTTCAAGTTCTTTTTTTTATAGTAGCTCGACATAATGACTTCGCTACGTCTGATGGAAATAGAAAGAGAAGCCCATGTCGCTGTCACAATTGGCAAGTAACTGGTCAGTTACCTGTCAGTTGCCACTGCCATGCCGGCCCAACCCTAACCCTCTATGACCTCCGGAAACCTTACTCACTTTCTTTCTTTCATACATAATCCATGTGGCCCGAACCCAGGAGAGGTCCCTGTTTCGGGCCCTTACTCTACGCGTAAAGACATTTCCGACGAAAAAAATGGCTCGAACTAGGTGGGGACATATATGAACTGAACTGAACTGAACTGAATGAACTTCACGATGGCTCGACAACGTTCTTCGAAGTAAACATACAGTTTCCGACTCGTAAATAAGGGTGCTTCTGATAATTTAGCTCATCCCGTTACTCATTATCATAAATAAAGGATCGCCTTGTCCGAGTACTCGTATCCTACGCTACATGCGCACGCACATGGATTACATAACGTGGGCGGTTGCCGACCGCAAACATGTCAAAAACGACAGCAAACGAGGCTACAAGGCAGTCACGCTCAGGACTTGCTCACACAGACACAGCTCTTCTCAGACGCGGAACAAAAACATACGTTCATCACACGATGTTTGTCCCGGGAGGGAATCAAATCCACGACCGACACGACGAATTGGTTCAGTAGAAAGAGACAAATGAGCCATCGAGCTAGACAGTCTTTTTAATCGGAAGCCCATGATGACTAGGTATCTATCATAGAGATGCGTAGTAGTTATAAGCCATACATTTTATGTATTACCTACTCTCTTGACCAAATTCCTATTCTTTATGCCTTATCTTTATTTTTGGCCAATCTCCATGGAAACTGGCCAAAAGTGCAGGGGATATTGAAGAGCACAAGCGATACCTACTTCTGAAGACCACAATACAATATGACGAATTGGTAAAATTTTAAAGAGTTCAGTTATATATTCGTAAGGAATGGCGGTTCGAATTGACACATTCAAAAAAATTATGTAGGCTATTCGAACCGTGGAAGAACACATTAAATATAGGGTTTTGAAGCGATTGGAACCGCGAGTGAATCTCTTGTGGGACGAAACGACGAAAGACCCTTTGACCCGAACCTGGATTTAGACTTAGGACCTCGCAGCTCTTAGGTATCACATGCGAAATTATATCTAAATATTTATGTACGTAGGTAGGTACCTACAACTAAAGTGTCGCTATGCGTAGCATTTCAAATGCGGGTAGAAGGTACCTGCACAGTTGAAAAGTAATGGTTACGCAACCGTTACGACTGTTGATGAGAGTGACTTTAAAAACGTTGGAAAATATGTCCACGATGTATTTAAATAAGCCTTTGTATACCACCGATAGCGTCATGCAGACTTAAACCATGTCACGGTCGCGAATTGGCACTAGCGTCTATACATTTTATTTTATAGAAGCGCACAGAGGCGTTTCTACCAGGGGGTGCAAGGGGTGCGGTGCACCCGGGCGCAGGTTGAGTCCGGCACCCCGGCGCCGAATATACTTAAGACGGCCCTGGAAGCGCAGCATAGCGTTCACCAGGGCACAAATAAATAACCCCAATACCCACAAATAAATAACCCTTAGATGCCACGCTGAGCCACACATCGCCATCAAGCCCCAAACTAAACCGAAGCTTGTACTGTACTCGAAGGTCCTGATGGCAAAAAAAAATGTTTAAAAAATTGTGTTTTTCATTTACCTAGAAACAAAATACTATCATCTGTCATGGCAAATCCCCCACATTTAACGATCGTCATTCGGGGAAGCCTATGCCCAGCAGGTGATGACAGCATAGTGGCCTTCCGTCGCCCGATTGAAAGCGAAAGAGAAGCCCAAGTCGCTGTGACATCGGACAAGTAACCAAATCAATCACTTGTCAGTTACCAACGCCATGCTGGCCGGTAGGATTGTTCTAGCTATAGGTACTGATGCCGAAACGCAATCCAAGTCACTTGACGGGTGTTTAGCAGAGTTTACATTAAGTATTTCAAACCTACGAACTGCACTCGTGCGCAGTTTTCAGCTTTATTTTATAGGCCATTCGGTTTATTTCCCAATTGAGGTGTAATTCATTAATTTACATTCCGTTTAAATTATGTGTACAAAGTTTTAATACTATAGACACTTTTGTAGCTTAAAGACAAATTTATATTTATTTACACTGCTAATCACTATGATTTAGGCGGTTCGCCCACTAAACCGAGCTCCGTCGCGGTACGCGTTTAATCGAGCCCAACCTGTTGGATAGAATCTAAAATCTTCGCGCGGGGGCAGTCAAATCAATTTGGTGAGATAGATACTGCCCGCGGGGGTGAACCGCCATACATGACTATTTATGAACTTATTGTTAAGATTCATCCTGCAAAAAAGCGGGGAGTACATTGAAGACAAAGAGTTCCTTTCGGTTTATTAAAGCAACAACAAAATGTACGAAATAGTATGAAATTTCATAAATTTAATAGCATTATTTAATTATTATAATCGTTAAAAGCCGGGGTCTCTTCGTGACTTACTACACTCGTAGCTATAAAAGCCGTAACGTTATTGAAATCGCTGCCTTGTGACCATCGACGCATAAATAGCGACTTCCATTTGCACTTTCATAGACAATTAACTTATATTCTTATCGGTGAACTCAGGGCTGAACCTAATTTTGCAAATAGCTTCATATTGTTTTCGCTTCTAAATATTTCGTATATTTTAAGCAATGCTATAAGTAAGAAACTAAAATAGGAGAGCTGACATTTTTAATTCTGAATGTTACAACTCTACAAAATAGCTTCATATTGTTTTCGCTTCTAAATATTTCGTATATTTTAAGCAATGCTTTATGTAAGAAACTAAAATAGGAGAGCTGACATTTTTAATTCTGAATGTTACAACTCTACAATATTCATGAATACAGTGAATTGGCTTTAACTAAGTAAGCATGCTCCTTCCTAGATCACAAAATCACTTAACATTAAATGTACCTAATAGAGGTGTTAAGCTTTCTTTTTCAATAAAAAAAGACAAAGTGAAAAAATATGTTGGATAATTAAAAAAGAAACATTGATATAAATTTCTACTAAAATGATTCATATTTCTACTAAGTTTTTCGCCATTATTCTTTGCCGTCGGCAAAATGGGGTTCAACTCTACCAATGAAGCAGGCACATATTTGTGTTTGAAAATTGATTCTTAACTAAGAGTTTAATAAATCTAAACTGGGAGAATTTGACATCATTGTTTTATTAGTAATCTCAAAACTAGCCCTGTGTATCCAAAAAGTAAACTATTAAATAAAAAAATACACTGTATACCATAGACTCAAGTGAGATTAATCTTAAATTAAATAATATTAATAAATAACATTACAATTTACAATACTAAATCACACAAAAAGTTATCTATTCCTACTTACGATAAATTCATATGCAGCTATAATAAAAGTGCCAGTTAAGATTTCAATTGGTATTTTGACCCATTTGTAGAGATGGGTAACCCAGCGTATCCTTGTGTTAAGCTCTAGTCACTCTTAACTCTAGGTGCAGTTACCTGCACCGACTCATTGTGTTAACTCAAAATTGCGCTATATTAAGTATGATTTGGCGCTTATGGACGACGCAACGCAGTGTTACCTATCTCTTTTAATTACTAAGAAGCATTAAATTAATATCGTTTCATCAAATTTCTCAAAACTTTTCTGTCTAATATTTTTGCACCATACAAAACCATCACCTATCTTTGATGAATGTGATATTTCTAAAATCACAATGTACTATAAAATAAATGCCAGTTAAATAACTAAAACATTCACGTACGGAACAACTGCATCAAATCAAAGTCCCTAAGGTTGACGAGACCAGCATGACCGTTTATCATGCAGTAGTACTCCGCACCGACGATATAAGACAGCACCATGGCTCCGACTATACTCCCAAGTGACGTAGACCTTGGCATCAGGATTCCGGTCGCAATCAGAAGACCCACATATGTCATGTACCTTGAAAAATATGTCAGCGTTAGATTTCTGTGGAATAAGGTTAGATACCACCTCCCATGATTAGGAACAAAAGCAAATATAATGTTAGTTAACAAAATATCTATTATATAATGCAAATTAAGAGTAATTCATTGACATAATCCTTGTAACATGTGTGGCAACAATCATGACCATTGTGTCAATATAAAATTAAATAATATAATGTTCGCGTGATATTCCTCTAAATAAATGCACCAGACAAATTAACACCAAATACATGGTCTCAAACTAAGGTATTCCTTTGTACTATGAGCACCAGATGGTGACTAAGAGTGTCTACCAGAACACCCAAACCAATTCTTGTGTTCGTGAAAAGTCATAATTTTAAACAGTAAAAAATATAGATGGTATGATAAATAAGGTATGTATTATAGGACTACATAAATATTAAGCAATTTTCTTTAGGTATACAATACATATTTTAAAATACCCTGCCACCAGAAACAATTTACTAAAATTACCTAATTAATTAATTATTCCTGTTCACAGCTCACTATTTCTGTAAAAAAATGTCAATATTTATTAGAGAAAACAAAATATATATATAACCTAAAACCAAAACCGAAATATTAATTACCTGGAGGTTGTCAGTGCATCTGAATATTCATCTTCATTCTCTCTATCAGACACACAAAATTCTCCCTTCTTCAAATAGCCCTTTGCACATTTACGGCACATGTCCGGTCCATCCCCGTGGCAACCGGTACAGGACTTGTCACATTCAATGCACTTGTATGACCCAATCGAGTTGAGGCAGAACTGGTCTTTGCTGCAACGTTTCGTGTCATCACACTCGTTAACATCTAGACAGCCTTCATCGGAATCAAACACGAAACCTGGTTTACAAGCTGCACAGTCCTTCTGACTGCCTTGTCTGCAGCCGCCCATACAGGCTTTGTGGCACGGAGAACAAAGCATCTTCGTATCGTCTTTGTACGCCAAGTAGTAGCCCAAAGAGCACTCATCGCAATTAAGGCCTGTGTACCCAACATCACACAAACAAGTCCCATTACCTTTCCTCGTGCCATCCCCCCGGCATTTCCCGTTGCCGCTGCACAAATTGTCATGGTCGCCAGGACAAGGTTTGCACTCTTTACCGTAATGATGTTTCGGGCAACACATTTTCAACTTATCGATACAAATGTAAGCATAAAGGTCGTCGGACTCCTCCGGGTCCTGTGCCCACCATTCTTCAATGAATTCCTCCGCTTTTTCGGCCATGTGATGGCACTGGATCGAGTGGTCTTGGTCCTCTTTGCATATCCCATCCTGTATGTCAATGAGACGCATCTCGCTGCGCTTGTAAGACTTTTTAAGCTTTTCCTCCTCCCAAGCAGCGTCCCCGCCTTCATATTTCCCTCTAGCGGTCCGTTCCAGACCCTTCTTGAAGGACTCCACAAATATCTTGCACGCTTGACACTCGCCAAGTGTTTTTGACGGCGTCAGCACACCGGGGTTGAGAATTGGAGGTTGTACATCGCAAAAACCGGCTGACAAAGCGTTTAGTAAAATAACAAACTTCAATAGGTATTTTCCTTTATCTCCCATATTGCCACACGTCTGAAACAACCATACGAATACTCAAATATGTTTTATGATCATATTTTCATTCAATAATATTAAATATAATTGGACGAATTACGAAAATTAGTAGCAATAACATTTGCACTTCACATACGCTTATAGAATACAGCTAAAACACTTACAGGATTTGTTTAAGAAATATAATACAGCTTCACTGAATATTGATTCTCGTTCCACTTAATAATAATTGAATGCGAAATGCAAAAGATTATTATTTTAATGCTCTAAAATCTGAAACACTGACGTGTTTGCTTCCCACTTGCGAAAACTTTGACATTTGAACAGCTGAGACTTGACGTAATGTCAGGGCCGCCCGCCATGTTTGTTAAAGACGTTCCGTTTAACGCTTCAACGCACTATACGTGTATTGCTTAACAGCAAGATATTCCTAAAAGTTTTACATGCACAGAAACACAGTCCCACCTACCAAACTTTTTTAATGCAAACTAATTCACACATATTAATATTTTTAGTCACTATATTTATTTTGATTTATTTATACAGTATATATTAAGTCAGTACTATTACAGTTGATAGCCGGATCAAAAAATAAAATTGAAATATCTACTTATATTATGACTAAAATATAATATTGAGAGTACATCAGCCCCGTACAGTTTTGTCTCCTACACAACGCCTACATTATTACCATGTTAATACAAATCGTGGGATGTGATTTAAATCCTCTGACCTTATCGGCTAGTGTTTCGCAAAATCCGAACCATGTTTGGAACCGTGCAAAAAAACCTCTCGGAGAGAGGATGCAAAAGGTTAAAAGTAGATACAGAATTATTAATCATATGAATAGACATTTTACTTACATTGAGTTTTTTTTTTTTTTTTTTTTTTTTTTTTTTTTTTTTTTCTAAATGACTACGATGATGGCCAGGGCGGCCTTGTCATCATCACCGGACTGTTGGGGGAGCGGAAGGCTCTCACCCCTAAAAATTTAAGCAACGGCGCTGAGGGCGCCCCCTGTGGGGCTCGAGCCTCGGCTCAGGGCGTTGCTGGGAGATGCCCTACGGACGTATGTTTGGGGAGAAGAGCGACCAGGCGCGGGCCGGTATCTAGAAAAGGGCGCGAAAGCTGGGGGGCGACGCGACGGGAGTCCCCGCCGGCGGGGACGGAACGACGGTTGTCTTGAAGTGTAATCTCTTTTTTTGGCCCGAATAAGGCAAATACTGTGCTATGCTAAAGAAGTATTATAGCAAAAATCTTTTTTGAAAAATTTTACAGATAGGGGTAAAATTTTTAATTTATCAATTAAGTACTGAGTGGAGATACGGGCCTGAAGCTCACCTGTTGGTAATTAATATGGTGACTATTATGAAATCATAGTCTCTTAAAAAGAGTCGTCTTTAATTGAAATTGTAAAAAAATTAAAAGGACCACAGAAAATAAAAGGACCACTGATCATTACCGTCCATTTGTAACCTCTGTCTCAAGCCTTCAACGCTTCGCATCTACATTAAATTACCAATCGCTTATTACACCACCTAGATTAAGTACTGGGCTTCAATTTATTCATAAACCTCACCTTAGTTACCATATATTGTCTGAACTATTATTGCTGACAGGCGTAGCCAACTCTATCATTTATTTCGGAGTCCCTTGAAGGGACTTGCGTGTCTAAAATTGGACTTTATTGCAATGCAGCAAAGCTAATGATACATTTGTCAATCAGGTCCTGTATGCTGCTGTTAGAGCAAAAGAAACCTTACGACGAAGCAATTTGGACACATTGTAGACTGGAGTTGAAGGAGTCTTTTGATTAGGTATTCTGTGATTAAGCTCATGCGCAGCTCGTAGGCTTAAAGGAGAATGACCATTGTAGTATGGGCTTTGGTTTCAGATTTTATCACGTTGTACCTCCATGAAATCTATCTCATTGGATAGAGTATTAAACATAGAATACATTATAAAAAACAATAAGCATCTAATTCGCCGGATTTGCGAGCAACAGGTTCATGAAGTTCATTATTTTAGGTTATTTTTCACAACGTTAAATACCTTTCCGAACGGCAGCTGGGCGTCCTGCGTCAATTATAACGAACAGTTGCTAAAACGGCGATTATCTAATTTCAATTTCTACAGTTACGGAGAAATAAGGCGCTCAACTCAACGTAAAGATAAATCAAAACGAATAAATCGTCAGTGCTAAAACAAAACAATAACATTTCTCTAATGTCAATGTCATGTCACTTACATTATTTTTTTCATCACTCTTGGTGTTGCCCGTCGCAATATAAATGCGAATCGATATTCATTGGGTCAATCGATATTCATTCACTTAAGGTTTGTTGTCATTAATTGGAAGGTAAAGTAACTGAATATTCTCGAAGATATTCTTTTCTATGAGAAAAAGATTTTGTTTTGTAAATATCCTTAATATTTTCTTTTTAACCTTGTTTCATCCTTCCGAGTTGTGTATCAGGAATCGATTATTGTGAATTAATATTTTAAATATTGGCAACCCTGCAACCCCAAAAAGTACAGTTCTTTGATAGAGGAAGTACTTTGTTACAAAAATTACTTTTAAATTAGCACTTTTTTCCCCGGCGAAGTTTTGACTTGTTTTTGTCGAAGGTCTTGTGAAAATGAAATAAAAAAAATTTCAGGTTAATTTCGTTCATGTACAAAACGAAACCATATTTGGGCATTCTCCTTTATTCAAAGGCGTCACCTTAGTTAGCATTATTGTGTGGACCTCTGTTGGCGCTGACTTGGCATAACAAATCGATATCCCCGTCACTTGATGTATGGTGAATTATAAGAGTATTATTCAGGTAAGAGGGGGTTTAATTAAAGCGTATTTGTCTGCCAAATGCAATCTCTTCTTATATTATTATTTCTTATGAAAATAGATAAAACCTCTTTGTACTGCCTACAATATTATAGGATTATATTATATTTCTCATACCTATCACATCCATATCTCCTATAGTTTTCGAGATATACCTGTAACAGATATAGATAGGTAGTAATTTTACTTTTTTTTTATGTTTCCATTGGTTTCAGCCACCCACCTCAAAATGGCAAAGTTATGACTAGTCAATAGGACTGGACCATTTTCATAAAATACCATCTAACAATCTTTTATATCTTCTGGCCAGGCGAATTGTTTATTTTTTTCTTACAAGCACTTAGTTTGATTGTGATCGATTGCCAAGCCCCATCGAAGCGCGATGATGTCAGATGCCTGATCAGACCTGTCATTGTGATGACTTAATTTTAATGATGGATGCTTGTTATGCTACATCAATATAATCATTTCCATATAGTACCCACATACCACGAGTTTTAATGAGCAAAATAGTCTTAAGTTGATTGTACTCAGTCGTTTGTTTGTAAAGTAACTTTTGTTTTTATTTTATTTTATCAGTGTTATTGAGTGAAACTCTTACTTAGGGTGTGTTACATCATAATTGGATTGTCTTCCAAATTATAATGACTCTAAAGAAATCGTATATTCCGACGCACAGGGGTGAATCACCAAGTTCCTAACTTCGAAACTACAACTGTATACCTAATTTTTCATCAGAAAAACCCAATAAGTTGTCACCTGTATTATTGACCTGACATCTATGTAGGTAGGTACACATGTTTCGAACAAATTATCTTTATCTTTTATCTTTACCGGATTCGAACCCGGGACCTCTCAGTCGTCAGGTGGCACCTGCAACCACATGAACAACGAGAATAGTGCAGTGCACACTCTCAAAGAGTCTCAAATCATAAGATGTACCTATACCTACCATAGATTAATAAATAGCCTAATACTTTACAAATGTAGAGTACCTATGCATGCAAGTGTCCGTGTCAAGTCCATTTTAAAAACGAGACCTTCATAAAAGCCCTCTAACAAATCTGTTAAACATAAAACTCTTTCTCTGCATATTTTCTTAATCTCTATATTTCCTAGATACATCTTTCTTTTTTTTATGAATAAAAATGAATCTTCAAAATGTACGCCCATAATGTAACTACTTATCGAAAGTCTGCGCCAAATTAGATGATCCATGGTTTTACGTAATCGTTAGGTATTGCTAGGACAAGATTTGTGTAATAGAAAAATTACAAAAAATAACTTGGTTAAAGAACATGGCGATACTAAGTACTCCGGGTCAGCTAGTAAGTAATAACTTTCTAAACGATTCTCCTGTTTTTAATTATTGCAGGCGGTTTATCTTAGAAATCTTCTCGCCCAGTTCAAGAAGCGACTATTATGGGCGTACCATAAAATTCTTCGCTTACTGCACGAGTAGATAGCGATCTAATTTAGTATTACACGATCGTATTGCGAATAAGTTATGGCCGCAAGTATGTGACTTGCAACTATCATACTATGCAGCTTTATGCATGTCGATATTATCTTTAATCTGTAACATATTTATCACTGGTCTACAAAAATGATTCTTTTTGTTCTCAGCATGAGACGCATATCTTATAATAGTTCTTTTTACATTGAATCCGAGTCCGACAATAAAATTTAAATTTGAAATGGGTATCGTAATACTTATTGCGACAAGCACATAGATATAAAATAGTTAATTGCAGTTTACCTACATTCTGCTATTCGAGTAGAACCGGCAAGTGAGGGTTGAGTGGAAGAGATCGCTCTTAGCGATAAGATTGCTTACATATACGTTTTGTTTCTTATGCGATAAAATTAAATAAATATCAGAAAACATTACATGCATTGCTCCGATCCCTACATAAGGATCGGGGCAATGAACTTACTTATGTACGAGTAGCTTGCTTAACCTACATACTAGTTCGTTGTTCTATTACCCATAACACAAGTAAAGCACTTAGGTAAAGGTACTATTTTTTTATGCAAGAGGCGGCATGCGAGCAAATGTCGTCACTTTGTCCTTCATCGACTAGTAGTATTTAGCTACGACATCAATCGTGATGGTCGCTTCCTTGATAAAGAAAACTAATAATTGCCTAGTAAATATAACACGGGATGGGGGCGGTCTATCATCATTTCGCTCCATGCCAACCTCACCTGCCCGTGGTGCAACCTACCGAATAGCAAACGAGGCGCTGGCAAAAACAGACCAACTGGTGGCGGCATAACCATCTCAATTTAAGGCGTAGATATATACCACAGACCGATGACGGGCAGCAGCGTCACCGGAGCGAGAACCTGCGATCGCCAACCCCCCTGCCCAGCGTGGCGATTATGGGCGAATGTTTGCCCCAAGCGGCGAACAATTCGAGAGGTCTATGTCAAGCAGTGGACTGCAATAGGCTGATGACGATGATGAAATAAAACACTTGTCCCGCCAAGCTGCGACAATACACAACGCCATTTTGACCCTGTGCGACTGACCTGTGCAACGCTATTCCCGACGTAACCTTACGCGTACAAACAGACGCTAGGTAATTGCGCCCGCGCCGATGGTACTGGCTTGCATAATCGCTTCCTGCTTTCACCGAGTAACAAAGAGCGCGTTTGAGAGAACAACGCTTGCCTCACTATGCTGTTCGCAGATATTAGAACTAATGGGAATTGTAGTTTTTTTAAGCTATTAGACGGTATGGGAATTGATGTGTTTACTAGGTATATGACATCTTTATGCACAGCAAGCAGTTGACGTATCAAGATTATTGTTGTAAAGATTAGGCGAACATATTTTTATATTTTTGCGGTTCTAACAACCGTTGGGTAGAGAATAGTTAAAAGGAGAGCTAAGGTAAGGTGTCAATTAAGCAAAAATCTTATTGACTTAATATTTTATAAATAATAGACAGTAGATAACTCTTATGTAGATAATTAGTTCGGTAAAAACGAAACCTTTTTGTTTCTTTTTTGCAGTTTTTATGCTATCACTTAGTCATGTTTACTAAAGACACTTTTTTTTTTAATAAGATTTTAACGGCCTGGGATCTCTCCATACAGCCAAATCTGTATTTTCTTGTAATTTCCTTATTCTTGTTGTTTCTGAATTGTTGTAAGTAGTAAACATTTCTGTGTCTTTTTAACTATGATGATATTAGTCTGAGTGTAAATTTGGGTTGGGTTGACCAAAACTTCACGTGAAGTCTCTGATCGGAATTCTTTTAAGGCGTCGTTGTTGTCTCGTGGTATTTCTAAATCGACGCCTATATACCAAAAAGTTTAATATAGACCATAATAAAGTAAATTAGTAGGTAAGTACGCCTCTTCCAAACTGTACAAAGCCGGCCTTCCGATTATATTTATTTTGTAATTAGTCAATGCTAAGTTATGTGTGACGACAACAATGCCGACCGTACCTACTCGTAACATTCCGAATCGTAGCCTCTAAACGATTCCGGTCGTGAAGGCTCGTCTCAGAGGTTATACAGAACATGTGTAGGCAGTATTACCTATATACTGGGCAGTACACTGCCCGTATTTTAGATCATAAAAATATATTGAGAACGTATTTTTTCTTTTTTTGTATAAATTAAATAATACAAAAATATCATCATCATCATCATCAGCCCGTGTCAGTCCAATGCTGGACATATAGGCCTCTCCTAATTACAAAAATATAAGGCATCAAAATTTAGAAAGTCTTTGACGTCACTCCGTGCGACAAAATACTACACGGCGTGACGTGACACGTAACTTTAGCGGGCTATATCTTTGTCCTTTTTGGTCTAATTTACAAATGAAAAAATACGTATCTTTTATTTTTGAATAAGCTAAAAGTTGGCTAAATGACGGACTAATTACATTTTTACGGCAACAAGCCGATTTGTCAAATGGCTGTCAAATCACTGTACAATAAATTCGTCAAGCTCAGTGCAGAGCCATAAATACGGGTCCGGGTCCCCTACGTAGCTTCGAACGTCGTTGTTTCGAAGTTCATTGTTTCGAATTTTTTTCGACTGCTTCATTCGTTCGAAAGCTTATAGATTCGAATGACGTAGGCGCGAAAGACGCTGATTCGAAAAACATCTTCACTGCCTCATGTCGAATGCTAGTGACTTTGATATAGTACTTTATAAGGCCTAATGTATGTAAAAAAAATCTAGTAATTAAAAAAAAACAACATAATATTTCGAGTAAATCAACATATTTTTGCGCGCGAAGTCTTGCCGCCAGCCGCTCGCTCCCGTGTGCTGATTGGCCAAGATCGCCCCCCGCGCGCGGGGTTTTCATATTTTTTTCTCTAATCGTAGTAGCGCGTATTGCGTGGAGTTGAAGCACGGCGGTAGGTATTTAATATTAAAATTATTACATTCAATATTGTTTTTAAGCATTTCGATTATGAATTTCTAGTAGTTAAAAATATTGATTGGCTTGGAATATGTTGATTTTTTTTAATTACTAGATTTTTTTACATACATTAGGCCTTATAAAGTACTATATCAAAGTCACTAGCATTCGACATGAGGCAGTGAAGATGTTTTTCGAATCAGCGTCTTTCGCGCCTACGTCATTCGAATGTATAAGCTTTCGAATGAATGAAGCAGTCGAAAAAAATTCGAAACAATGAACTTCGAAACAACGACGTTCGAAGCTACGTAGGGGACCCCATAAATACTTACGTACATTAAAAATGTGTCGTCTGAATTTCAAACGCCACTTGTTTTTCTATGGAATAAATTTTGTACAAAATCAACCAGTTTTTATCTGGATTGCAATGCAAGAAAGTATAGGTACCTACTTTAGGTTTATGCCTTACTATTCTAAGGTGTACATATACAGAAAAGTATGTCCTGAAGTAGCTTTCTACAGATGGCTTATTGTAACGATAAGAGGACGACCTTATAAGCCTTGCGTTTCCATCAGATTATTACATAAAGAGAACATTATTTTTATGTTGTCTCTTTTCACAAGTTATCATAATTTTATATTGTTTTAATAGTTAGCTATTCTTAATTATTCTCCTATTTCTTTTTTATATAAAGCTGTGCCTTCTTAGCTACAAGTTTATATATAGATAGGTGCATTTAGGTACATATTCAGACACTATTTTCAAATGAAAGCCTCTGTCTGTGCCGTTTTACAACTGGATTATAATTTATAACATATAGCCTTACACAAACATATATAAACATAGGTATGTATGTGTGTACATATACGAGGAGATAGCTGCGTCTTTTTACGAATGCGTACGCCACTTGTTAAACAGAGCGGTTAATTTGAGCAGCCATTTACCGGCCAGTCGCTATGTTGCAGCGATTATTTCATTGGCAATCATTTATTACATGCATCATTCGAATTGTTTATCAGTTTTGTTGATGTAATTGTTACAGCAGCTATTTAGTAATAGTTTGAATAAGTGCTTAGGTAAATGTCATTTTTTATCTAGCTTGGGTACCTCATCCCATTGCTGGGTCAATTGCCGTCCAAATTCAATGAAGATCTAGGCGCCGTCCCATGCAGCTATGCGACCCTGGTACTATTTAAAAAAAATGAATATTTCATCACATCCATCCACCAATCCATTTCATCACACCAATCTTGGTGTGTTCTTTAATAATTCTGATATCAGAAGAACACGTTAATCTTGCTTGATATGTACCAAAACTTCATCTCAAATCATTACGGTATACCAAAAGAGTAATTTTATTTACAATCGAATTAAAACACCCGGGTGATTTAAGTGAAAAATCCACCTGGAACTTAAATCTGACACTAAAGATAAATAGCTTTAACCAGACGAAGAACGCAGGTGGTAAGTATTGCGGCCTCGGTCGGCTAGTCTAAAATAAATTGTATTCAAAATCCTGCAACACACTCGACTTCTTCCATTTTGTTTATAAATCGTTTATCTGACTGATACAATAGTGGCTGCGCAGAAAAATTCCCTTGCGCGCACCGCCCTGGTTAAAAGCGAAAAATAAACAAAAATATCACATTGATCCGCGGAGGGTTCCATACAAACTTTTTAATAAGCGTTTGTCAGACTTATTTTAGATATAGGTATTTTAATTTTATAAGGATTAGATCGTTTTATTTTTTAAAGGAACAAAGACCGTATGTTTTTGTACATAGAACGATTGTATTCTATTATTGAAAATAAACATTTCATTTAAACATTTAAACAAATCAAAGTGACTTATTAGCATTAAAAGAATATTTAATGCCTACTGCATTTATCAGAACTTCGATCATATTTCAAACGATGGAACTTTTTTGCGTATCTTTGGTAGGTTTTTTGGTATCTTTCCCAACTTTCAATCATTTAACTATGACCAGTATGAAATTTTTTTCACGTTGTTGTAGGTGTTTATATGTATTTCAAACTTACCTACTTTGCGAAATCGCAACGTCTTCCAGGTGGAAAGTGTTGTCATTTCGCAACAGTACTCCCGAGATGACGGAGTGCAACAGATTATTTATTTATTTATTTAAACTTTATTGCACAATAGAAATAGTGTACAAAAGGCGGACTTAATGCCGCATAGGCATTTTCTACCAGTCAACCATTGGGCTAAGCAGAAATAGATTAGTCTATCAGAGAAGACGGACTCTGACAAAACGTTCCAAAGCTTAACCGTCACACACAGTGCATCATCATGAAGACAAGATTATTTAGTAGAACTAAATTTAGCAACGATCCCTCGAAATCTAGACCTAAAATAAAGATTATATTATCCAGACAGATGGCCAATTTTAGCGTTAAACCATAACGGATTTTAACGGAACTCTAAAAAGGTTTAAGATAGTCATACCGGCATCTTAAAGGGCTGTCGAGTTTATTCCACAGGTTATTGTACTAAAGTAATTTAAATATAGCTCGGCATTTTGCTTTGGCTACTTATTTTTAATAAAAATAAGTATATCCATTTGTGTAGATGCTGGCAGACGTTCTTGAAAGTAAATATAAGTATCTGTTGAATGTAGATAATGTACTTAATATACTTTTAACTCTTATAGAGGAATACTAAAAAGTTAGAGGGGTGGAGCGTAATAAGTTCTTAGAGCAGTAGTTTGATGAATATTATCCCGAATTTCATAGTGGTTGGTCAGTTCCGTCTTTATGACTGGCTCGGTGGCTCAATTGGTAGTGACCCCTGCCTTCTGAACCAAGGGTCGTGGGTTCGATTCTCACCCGGGACAAACATTCGTGTGATGAACATTTGTGTTTGTTCCGTGTCTGGGTGTTTATAATTTGTATTTAAGTATTTATTTGTGGTTCCTTCGTTGTTCTGATACCCATAACACAAGTGCTTAAGCTACTTAGTTTGGGATTAGAGCAATGTATGTGATGTTGTCTGATATTTATATTTATTTATTTATATTTATGATAATTATAGCTCAGTATAAAGTAATTACCGATAATAAAAGATCATTATGGGAAAATTTTACTAATATGCAATTTGATTTCTTTACTTTCCAAAAAGGCCCTAATTTGTTGTATGCCCAAGAATCCCAGCATATTTAAGAGCATCTAACTTAACCAGGGTTTGAACCTACGACCATTTGCTCAGAAGGCAAGACCTTCACCAAATGCATTGGATCAGTTATTAAATAAAGCTAAAGCTATTTTCATATTATCATTGGGCAAATTAATTCAGTCAAAGTTGGTAATCAAATAAAAAGGTTAACTAGCATCAACATAAATAACGAAACGCTTCTTAAAAATTCATAAAAATGGCGGCGCTCATAACTAATTAAAGCTATGAATATAAAATAGGATATAAAAACTAAAAGACGCACCAAACACTGCACGGCTTATGCAAAAACACTTCCATACCTGGAACAAAAAGTAAATGACCTTTTAGTATGCATTAGAAGCTTCGGTACCTATGACAGTAAAAAATAGAAGATTCTAGATTAACACCATTCGTAGAAATATACAACTTACAACTAATACTAGAAGGCCGTCGCAATTTACCGACTAACCAAGTCGTAAAGGGGTCCCTTTGGTTAAAAGAAAATCTTAAATCCCAACACTAATTTATTACACAGTCGCTCGCGACTCGCCCCGGCTTCGCACGGGTGCAATACGATATGCATCATCATCATCAGCCCGTGTCAGTCCACTGCTGGACATAGACATATGCATATTATTATATTATACACATAACACAGCTAAGGCCGTCTATATTGTACCTCGACTTTTCTTTGTATCTAGTTTTATAAGTAAACTGTTTGGTGTGCAATGAAGAATATCTATCTATCCCTCTTGAATCCCTCTATCTATTAAAAACTGCATCAAAATCCGTTCCGTAGTTTTAAAGATATAAGCATACATAGCGACAGACAGAAAACAAAAGCGCCTTTGTTTTATACTATGTGGTGATGATTCAGTAAAATCCGATGAATTTGCCACGGGTCTCGAATAGCATAATTACCCCATCGGCTGGTGAAGTGATGATTTGCACAGAAACTTCATTATCATCAGTCTAAATTGCAGTCCTCTGCTGGGCGTCTCCAGTTGTTCGCAAATTAGGGCAGGCGTCTGGAGGATATACCCATAATCGCCATCACGCTCTCCATCACGCTAGGCAGGCGGGTTGGCGATCACAGGGCGTAGCTTCTCACTACGGTGACACTGCTGCCCGTCATCGGTCTGTGTTATTAAGCTACGCCTTCAATTGTGATGGTTATGCCGCCACCATTCGTTGGCCTTGTTTGTTATTCGGCATGATGCACCATGGGCAGGTAAGCTTGGCTTGGAGCGAAATGATGATAAGTCCCCTTACATCCCACACAGAATCACCACAGAAACTTATCATAGTCAAAACATCGATAGACCAGCGGATCATCCCTATAAAACGCGCCGTCATCCGATCTATTCAACAATCACTTATCAGATGCTGGATGTAATTAAAATCTGACTTTAGATAAGTAAGGGCGAGCTTCGTAATGCCGTTTGTCCGTAGCGGCAATGATGTTTTATTCTGCTTAACTAAATAGAGACAGCCGCTTCTTTTGAGAAACATTTTTTGTGCCTCAGATGGATTAAATCGATTTATTTTCCCATCATCCACTTATCTGTTTTAACTTTAATGGTACCGACATGCATTGTATAGGCAAAACCTTAGGTAAAACTTATCTATTCGTAAAACCCGGAAATTACCAGATATACATTTTACTGTATTTTTCTATCATCATCATCATCATCAGCCTATCGCACAGCTGGACATAGGCCTCTACAATGGTTCGATCCTGGGCTCCTCGCTTTCAGCACAGACTTGGTAGCAATCTTGCGCCTGTTTTTTATGAACTGTAATTTTTTTATTTGCTTTTAAAAACAAAATTTGTTAAATAGTTTCGAACAAGTCATTAGGGCTTGTTGATTGTGGATGGAATTTGCACTCACGCGCTCTAACAGACAATATTACTACCATACACAAAACAAACACAAATACATACCACATAAACGTTTGTTTCCCCGAAGCAGAAGGTACAATCATTACCTATTCTAACGCCATCAATATTTATTGCATGTTTTAAGAAAACGCTTACTTACACTTATTATCACCCTATAAATTTTTATAGACTTGCCTAACTAGTCCACTGTGGAAATTATTACAATATCCCCTATAAGACCACTTTGTCCCAAGATATGAAGTGATTCTCCTATGTAAATAGCCTTCTAACAATCAACAAACAAGTCATATTACAAAGGTAATATTCTTGAAACAACTATAAACAAGAGTCGATAAAAACAAACAATATATGCGACGAATATGCTAACTGGGGGCGCTTGTTTGAATAAAACAGGCTTGGCGAGAAGCGGAATCTGTGAGAACTAGAGAAGGGTTCCGCAGCCAAAATGATATTACATTTTGTTAAAGTTCTGCAATGTAGAGTCACAATTTTCTACGTGACTCTTAATACTGTGCTAGACTGTAAGCATATTATGTCTTCAGTGCTGCTGTCAGCTGGGTGTCTGCTGGTTTATTCACAATCCTATTTCAGCTTTCCTCTATAATAGGACACACCAAGCCTCCCAGCCGCGATGTTTCCTGATCGCTACGATGACATGTCCTTTTTCAAACGAGGTTTAAAGAGAGCTCTTTCCTCGCGGTAGGCAGCGGCATGGCTGCGCCCCTGGCATTGCTGGTGTCCATGGGTGGCGGTTACTGTTTAACAACAGACAGGCCGCTTGCTCGTCTGCCACCAAAAAGCAATAAAAAAAACAAATAACATCGATGTGTGTTTTTCGTTAGAGTAAAGTGGCGCGCACCAAGAGGTTTAGTTACCCTTTCTTGCCTCGTGCCATTAAGTCATGGAATGCCCTTCCAGCTCATGTGTTTCCTTCCTCTTACAATCCTGGGTTCTTTAGGCGGGGCGTGAAACGGCATCTCAGTGGGCCTTCAGGATAAGGGCGACAGTCGCGGTGGGTATGCTCTATTGTGCCTGTCGACCTAACTTTTGGACCTCACGACCGCTTACCATCAGGTGGAGTGAGGTCATCCTGAAAGCTCTACTTATAAAAAAAAAGTTTCACGCGGTTTATCGCTCATTGATTTCTCCGCTACGGAACCTTAAACCGAATGCACAGTTGTCGAAGGACATTAAAATACTTTGTAGGCAACGGGCCGAGGAGTTGTTAAGTCACCGCACCAGCTGATGACGTCACGGCTGCAAATGCCAACCGGCTAGCGAGGCCGCGACACTTGCGACGGAAACGGTAGGAATGTGCCGCGTTTGAAATGAGTCGTTAGTCGATAAATGTAAGATGCAAAAGTATCGATTATATTTATATTTGAATGGGATCGCTCGATCCCAACTCGCCTGATGTTAAGCGATGTTAAAGTCTAAGGTAGAGCACGCTCAGCCAAAAAAACCGATTCACTCTCGTTTTGAAAATCTGAAGATTAGGTATATCTCTCAAAAAACACGGACTCCGGTAAAGAGTTCCATAGATAGGCGATCGCACTATTAATGTAGAGGCGAAGCTAGCGTGTCATAGCATAGAAGTTCCTTTCGTCCAATCAATCCTTTCGTATGTCCATTGCGTAGAACAGTTTTGGGTTCGAACTCGCCCTTAGCAAGAATGTCCCGTCTCTTTAATGAATGCATGGGGGGAAGAACAGAGATAGACATCCATTCTGTGTCATTAAAGAAATTTAAAAACTTAATTTTGGACCAATTTGAGTAGCTTTTGGAGTTAGTTTGTTTATTTAGTTCAGATTGTTTTGGTTTAAGTAATATAACTAAATTTAATAACTTTATAGTGTATTTATGATGTGAAACTGCTTTGAGAGTGATGGTTACCTATAAGAGACTGTGCATTGTGTAATAGTATTAAGGCTATAATTTAAGATTTATTTTGATGTAACAGTCGTTGGTAATCTAAAATAAATAAATAAAAAAAAAAAAAAAAAAAAATAAAAATAAATGAAAAACAAATAAAGGAGCCTAAGTCACCGTAGCAATGGACAGAATATCAAATTTCAATCCGAACGAATACACAAAATAAAAAAAGGCAATATTATTTGCATTATCTGAGATAACTTAAGCAAAAAGCACAAAGCACTCCTAACTTTTTATGCTTTGTATCTTTGCTATTTTTATTTTAATGAAAAAAGGAAAAATACGTGTCCAATATATTTTTATGATCTAAAATACGGACTAAATATTATAATGTAATTATTTTGACCCCTAAAACATCCGTATTACTGAAGAGGCCTAGGTCTAGTCGAGGACTGCGATAGGCTGATGATGATACCTAAATAATAAATCAGTTATCAAATACCACTGCTATGCTAGTTTGTAAGATAGCACTGGCTACAGAATGCGACCAATATCACTTGAGAGTAGATATTACGCCGAGGCGGTGGTGGAAAACCTGCCAGCGGCTGAGAAGCTAAAATCAAGAAGTCCTTTAGTCCATTCTTACGACAAACAGGTGATTATATTCTATTTCGTCACTGCATGGAAAAGTGTGTCAATAGGCTATTATGGCTAAAAATTGTAATTAGTCCGTCTTTTAGATAATATACAAGGCATCAAAAGTTAGGAGTGGGAGTCTTTGACGTCACTCGCTCCTGTAAAAATGCCTCGCCGAGTGACGTCACGCGTAATTTCAACGGGCTATAACTTTGTAATTTTTAGTCTAATTTGCAAATAAAAAAATACGTGTCTTTTATTTTTAAGTAAACTAAAAGACGGACTAATTATAATTTTAAGCCATAATAGCCTATTGCCACTTCTTCAGGACGATCGAAATGTTTCTTCAGGCTTTATCTAACGGATTCCATAGGCTGCTTCATCAAAAGCATAATAATAATAAGGCCTGCACCTTTAATTGTATTGTATAATAGGTATGTCCATCATCACACAGAAAATCGATATTAAAACGGCAACCTTTCGAAACATCTCTTATTAATAACAAATCTATTTGTTTGTCGACTCGCGCGCAGATCACGATTGTGACTAATAATAAAGTCGTGAAACCGGCATTATTCGTTCGTTATTCAAAATCACAGCGCTATGCCGACTGAGGTCAGAACAAGGTAAATTGATTTTGGAGAAAATGTGCAAACAATTTTGTCCTTTTTTGTCAGCGTAACCTTTTACATAACCTTTTTTTTGTTCTTATTTATTAGGAAGAAGACATAACGACCAATCATGACTGGCTCGATGGCTCAATTGGTAGTGACTCCTGCTTTCTAAACCAAGGGTCGTGGGTTCGATTCCCACCCGGGACAAACATTCGTGTGATGAACTTTATCCGTGTTTGTTGTTCCGTGTCTGGGTGTTTTATATTTGTATTTAAGTATATATTTGTGGTACCTTCGTTGTTGTGATACCTACCCATAACACAAGTGCTTAAGCTACTTACTTTGGGATTGGAGCAATGTATATGATGTTGTCTATTGTCTGGTGTCATTTTAAAATGTCATTGAGTGACTACCACTAAAACTCATTATCACCATCCTGCAAACGTCCACAGCTGGACATACGCCTCCCACAACGACATTTTTTTATATAAGTGGTTTTGTAATGGGTAGCACGTTTACCCACCAAAAACCGATTCAATCTCGCCTTTAAAAACTGAATCCTTAAATGAATTATATCATTTTAGCTAAGTAGGTACGAATTGCACACCTATAAACTTTATATAGTTCCTACAATCTCTTTCTTTTATGTGTCAAAACAAACAATAAACAGTTGTAAACACGAAGGTTTTATTTTTTCAAAATGCAAAATTACCGTGTACGTTTATGCGTGTGGACAACTGCGTTCGAAATGCTATAAAATAAAACGTTAAGCTTAACGCTTGCGGGCAGTAAAACGGATCGGCAAATAACTCTGGCCGCGAAATAATACCGGTATCAAATACAGACGATATTCAGTATCGGATTAGCCAACTAGTGTCTAAATATGGGTTTGTTGCACTGAGCCAGTCTGGGCTAATGGATCTCTTGCCATATTCAGCGGTCTCTATTCAGAGTACCTGCGATTAACAATTTTCTATGAGTACAACCACGCAAAAGGGACAAGTTTATGCGCAAAAATAGATGCATTGCACTTTTCCTTCACTCTCATATCGTACGGAAAGATGATTCGTTCGGGATCTAGAGGGAAGATTCGACATGATTTGAGAAATGCGCTTATTGATAAAAAAAACATGGTACTCGTATAATTTTATACCCGTTACCGAACTCAAAGCAAAACCTTTTGGACTTTAAGCACTCATGACCTGACGAGTAGCAGAAGCTCGGGTGGGTGTAATAACATCATACCCCTTGGTTTTTAGGAGGTACTTGCCACTTGATTAGACTAACGACTCAGTCAAATCATTAATCTAAACGTACTGTAAATTTTATTTACTAATAAGTAAATAATATTCAGCAACTGCCAGCAGTTCTCTCTAAGGTCATCCGCCCCAGCGGGGAAGCCCGGGATAGAGAAATGTGGCGTGAATTAAAGGAGGCCTACGTTCAGCAGTGGACGGACCAAGGTGTTGATTGATTGATTGAAAAAGTATTCTCATCGGCCAATCTGTAAGGAAACTGGCCAATGCATTGTTTACAAGAAAGAAAATTGATCTGTTTGCAAGCATATCGATAAATTCTGATGAAGTAAAATACCTATTATAAACTGTACCTCTTTACCATATAGGTAGGTACATTTTTAACTTTGAGCCTCCGATAATACACGGTAAAAACACCGTTAATTAATATTAATATAGTAACAATCATTAAAACGTATTGTTATCTCATGAAGCAGGTTAAAATAGCTCTTTTTAAATATGAAAACGTTTTTATAATATTGTAACCATGTCATTCTGTGTCCCTGCTCCGTGTCGGCGCTGCCAATATTATGTAAATAAAGTGGAATGTGGAGGTTGGCAATGGGTGGCAGCTGGCAGTCCGGTGGGCGAGTGTGGGCAGCGGACCTTCTGACAGCCTTAAGTAACTTGTTCGCGAAACAAAACGACGATTAAATTGTCTAAGACGTCCTTTTCGCACGGTGCACACGAGGACGTTCAGATTGTGAACGAATTGAACTCAAACAAAATTGTCTATTAGTTCACTTGATTGAGAACAAATTATGCTCGCTTCTTAGAAGTAGGGGGCAGCGCAAACGACAGACTATCCCTGACGCACTTTTTTGCAATTTTTAGGGCAGCGCCAGAGGACAGACTATCCGTGACTTTTTGCAATTATGCAGTAACGCACACGACGCGCAAAAATCTGTCGCGGATATTTCACAGACTCAACGCACACAACGCACATCTTCGATCCTTCTCGTCATCATACAAAAAATGTGCCGTCTGCACTGCACCGTTACTTAAGGTTACTTTTGGAATGGTTTTTTCACTTCATTTTAAGTAAATGGGTATGGGTACTTTATATTCTATTCTCGACCCCCAACTCGTATAATGTATGCGACGTTAGAGCCTATGATAGAGCGCGCTCAGTCAACAGAAACGGATTTCAGATTCACTTTCACCTAGAAAATCTGAAGATTATAGTTTTTTTTTTTAATATTAGCCTTTATGTATCCCACTGCCAGCAGTGCTTGCCTAGCCAAAGACCTCCCCCTAAGTTACTCCACAGCTCTCTAATATTCGCACATTTGCCAGTCGCGTAGGTGGTTGTCTAAATCACCACGCCATCTCTTCATAAGGAATCTGACGCCCATTTTCTTCATTTAAGTCTACCTTCGGAATCATCTGCAGACGTGGCCAGCCATCATATATATTCCGGTTTATTATAATTAATACGAACAGTTAATATTATGTAGGCACAAATTTGGATGTTGGCAATGGGGGGGCAATTAGAGACGACAGTTCGAGTGGGTGTGCGGTGGGCACGCGAAACCTTGCTGCTTGTGTAAGTGTACTTTACTATTTGTCGAGTCTGGTTAGTGGCTACACAAAGAAACACTCCACATATATCCTAATTTTGTGTTCTTTTTGACCCAGTTCTCTGCTCGAGCTCACCTACATGGAGTTGCAAATTCCTCCCAACCGGCCTTACTAATTTTTTTTTGTGCCTATCACCGATATACGTTTGCAATATGTACCCTAGTCTCTCTCGATGCTTTTCATTAGAAGTGTCATTCAGGAATCACGTCATATTATCCTTCCACTATTTATGCTGGGGAAACCTCTCCAATTGTTCACCAATTTGAAGATCTTGGACTTAGAAATCTTATCATCATCATTAGCCTAATCACAGTCCATTGCTGGACATAGGCCTCTCAGTTTTTCGCCACTTAAGGCAAACATCTCGAGGATATACCCATAATCGCCACGCTGGGCAGGCGGGTTGGCGATCGCAGGGCGTAGTTTCTCGCTCCGATGACGCTGCTGCCCGTACTCGGTCTGTGTATTTCGCTACGCCGTCAATTGTGTGTAATACCGCCACCAGTCGGTTGCCCAACGCCTCGTTTTTTATTCGGCAGATGCACCACGGGCAGGTGAGGTTGGCTTGGAGCGAATGATGATAGGCGCTCCCCTTACTCCCTCATCAGAAAGAAAGAAAAAAACAGAATTCATATATTAGAATCTATTTAAGAGTGTTTGTTACCAGACCAATCTGTCTATCACGGTGAACGGCATCGGTCTACGTTGGATTTGATCAACCTGATCTGGTAGTTTTAATTGATCAACAAAAACCGACCGATCGACGGGTCGTTCGACGCCGAAATGTATTTGGAAGAGGATGGGTTATTAAAGGCCGTTCTAACGTCGATCGACATTCGATCGACGATCGACCGATTAGTCTAGTAGAACCAGTTCACTCTCGCTTTGAACATCGTAAGATTATATCTCTCGAAGAAAAGGAGCCCAGCAAAGAGTTTCATAGTTATGTACCTATTTTCAATTTATTCACGTCATGCGAATCAGAATTTTTATTTATTGGAGCTCATTAATTTTTTGTCGACCACAATAAGGTCCTCGCAAGTGTTATCACGTAATCAATATAATTACATACTAAAAAGCGTAGATTATTAACATAAAGCTATGTCGTGCTATATATAACATATAGCCTCTGATGGTAGGCAATCGATTTTATGGTATCTGTGAATAATAATCTTGAAACTATAACGTTTTAATGAAAAAGCGTTAAAAACCTCAGATACACCAACTTTTTTTAAATTTGTGAAATTATTGACGCCGCTGTGCCGGCGGCGTCGCACGCGTGGATATCGGGTTTCCAAAAATAACGAAATTCCATAAAATGGTACCTGCGCGATAAACTTACAGGTAAAAATTTCTCCTGTTTTCCCAACACTTCCCATCATTGCTCTGCTCCTATTGATTGTACCGTGATGAATATACTTTAACATGCCAGGAGTATGAAAAATAATCGTACCAAGTTTTAATTGCTAAAATCATATTATGTAATTATGTGTTTTAAGGAAATAAACTTATTATTATTATTATTATTAAGTTTCGTCAAAATCCGTCCAGTAGTTTTTTTTTTCTATAACTAACATACAGATAGACAGACAACAAAAATTTTACTGATTGCATTTTTGGCTCAGTATCGATCACTATCATCCCCTGATAGTTATTTTTTTTTTTATATTTAATGTACAGAATTGACCTCTTACAGATTTATTATAAGTAATAGATAGATTTCGCGAATTATTTACGATAGAATCCGTAACGACATCATCCGCTAAAGACATAAGGTAAACTGACATTGAGCGCCGAATTTTCACATTGAAGTGGAAAGGGGCCGGTCATGTCCTCCTGGCGCTCAGATTTGAGACAGGTAGGGCATAGCGAATCTTCGCTCGAAATAGAGCCGCCCGTCCGGGGATGGACCTCCACCCTATAGATTACCGCAGCCAAATGACCTCCGGGTCGTGTTTCTGCGGTGGAGTAGGGTTTCCGTGGATCATGGGGGGGTTGGGGTTGCGCCGGCATGGCGGTGCAACTGACAGTTAAATGACCAGTACCTTGCACCGCGGTCACAGCGACTTGGGCTTCTCTTTCGCATTTCCATCAGTCGTAGGGAAGCCATACGTCGAGGCTACTATTAAAAAAAAATCTCATAAATTTAATCGGACAGCGAAAAACTTATACAACTTCGGGTCACCGTTAAAATCAGAGTTAAGGTTTGGACTGCACCTAACACAGTATACCATTTATCCAGGACAACGAAATATAAGTTAACTTCGTCACGTACATACATCCTGGTGCTCAGTCCGTCGTCTAAAATAAACACCGACTAATCTCGTCATCGCTCTCTTCTACTGCCTTAGTGAAATATGTTTTATTTATTATGGACAGACAACGGTACGGGAAAGACTAGTTCCTTCTCTGTTTGCACAATTGGCGTAAAATGGGTACATAATGCCTAATTTGGCGTCGTGGCTACCGCGAAATCCTGTACTGTTGAGGTTATGATACACATTCGGTTTGAAACAATGAGGTAAGTTGCTTCTTAGTGGCGCAGTGTTGACGTGAGATATAGGTAGGTACTGGCATAAAAAAGAAGATCTGATGCGCGGTTACATAGGCTACGGCGAATGAACGTTTGACGGCGATGAATGTGGCCGGGTAGATTGTTGCATCGGGTATTCAGTCGAAAGACAATACTCGTATTATGATCTTCGGGACAATTCTATGAGAAACTAGCATAGAGTGCCCAATGGCTATGTCAACTTGTAAGGATAAGGTAACATTAATCAATACGTTAGATCGCTTTTTTCGGGTGCCGTATCCCCCCCCCCCAACATGGGCAAAACGGGACCCTCATAGAGCCGTCCATATCTGTCTGTCTGTCGCTCGTATGTCACAAGATGTGTAGATGTATCTGTTAAACCGCATTATGATTTTAAAATGAAATTCAGAAAAAAATCCAAAATTTTGGGGTTCCCCATAAATAGAACTAAAACTCAAAAATTTTTTTTCATCTAACCCATTCGTAGGGCTACTCTATGGATAGGTATTTGAAAATGATGTTGAGGTTTCATAAACAGAATTTTTTTCTAAACTGAATAGTTGCGGGCGTTTCCCTTTTTGCCTTGGATCAGATACGTAAGTAATTATATTTTTATTAGAAAAGATACAATGGTGCTAAAATAAAACTTATTCTTTATTGGCCCAAGTGAATATTGCAACTGCTACCAATAATAATATCGTTCAACATACAGTCCATTGCAGCCCAAAAATGTAGTTTGTTAGACCGAGTTTTTTACAAAATTTTAAATAACGAATTCTGAAGGTCCACGATCTGTGCGCAACCCTGTTATAAGTTTTATTACGAAACCACTGTGAAATCCATTTGTGATACACCAACACTACCTATGCGAATATCATATTCTATATAGTTTTTATAAGTAAATTGGTTTGGTAGCGCTTGATACCAACTCGCCTGCTCGCCCAAAAAAAAAACCAATTCACTCTTGAAAATCTCAAAAGAACACGGACTCTTGACATAGATTTTTGCCTGAGCTTAGGCTTTCGCACTACGATAATTAAAGGCTAGGAGACATAGTTACCACAAGCGAAACCCCTTCGATAATTATTTTTTGAGATCTAAATTGTTAGTAGTGCCTCTAATTTACTGTGATAGGCTATGATGATGATGATAATTTGACTGAATTAAATGATAGGGTAGTTTTCCTCTGGGTGCTATTGTATATTAAGTTTTTTATGGGTACCATTAATTATGTAAAGTTATTCACCAATCCATTCGGAATGCTCTCTCTCGGAAACTACCTCAATTTGAGTACAATAGTCTAGCTAGCAACGATGTCAAATTTGAATGATTTCTTTGTGGGAAAAAAGGGTTAAAATAGAAATTTATATGTATTTTAATTAATATGTGTATTTTTTTTTTGCTTTTTGGCATTATATTTACTTCTATTTGACCACTGTGAGGTTAGATAATTTTGACGCCAATGATGATTTTTTTTGTGACAAGGGGAAAATGGGGCCTGAAGGTGTACAACGCAACCCAGGTCGTAGCCGACTTCAGGAGCTTACGTGCTCACTTAAATTCTTATTCTGACTGTACCATCGTCATTCAGTCCATTTAGGCATGCAATTTCACTATTTGCTCATAATCATACAATCAATATAACACCAAAACAAATGGAACTATCATAACCAGTTCTATTGGTGGTCAAGTCACGAAGATTTTCAATCTGCATAGTCCGGCCATTAGACGCGTAGCCCGAAGGTGTCATGGCTTTGTCTGAACCCCCCCATCCCTCATTTCTGACAGTCCACTTTGCCAAATAACACACTGGGGGTATACTGAGAATAGATCGCTGCATCGGGTGGTACCGACTCAATATGTCTCGTAGGAGCATAGTTTGTAGTGCGTAGCCAGGATTGTACCATTATGGTAGAATAAGTAAGATAAACCAAATTGTATTGATTGTCGCATAGTTTGCTGCCCCTAAACTATATTTAGACTTTTTCTACTAGCATAGCTGTGCTTTTATTATTTTCGTCAACACATAACTATCTGTAAGGAGATATAAAATGCTGTATCAATTTTTTTCATTCTTCCATTTCAATTCAACTCTCAAGATCTCTGTTTCGTGGTGCCTTCCCAAATATTTTTATTTTAAGCCACCTGCCAGCAAATTAACTTTTTTATAAAAGTAACAAAGACTTAATTCAACAAGGAGAATATTTCAAAGCAGACAACCTTTTCATTTTGTGCAAACAGCCAAGACGAAACAAAAAAAAAAAAACTCATCGATTGATCGCAGGGGGGTTCGATATCGACGGGCAATCGAGAAATGAACGTGAGGTATCGGAAT
>CM062078.1:2532764-2562648 GCA_031163375.1 Conogethes punctiferalis | reverse complement strand
ACATAGGCTATGTTTTATACGAATATTCACGCGGGCAGAGCCGCGAGCAGCAGCTAGTACACTATAAATATAAATAGGAAAATGCACCTTACACTTTGCCTTGTGCCATGAGATTAGGATGATTTCTTAAAAAATAGGGATGTTTTTGGTTTAGTCCGTATTTTAGATCATTGCAAAAGTAGTGGACACGTATATTTTTTTTCCTTTTTTCATTCAATATCAAAGATACAAGGCATCAGTTAGGAGTGGGAGTCTGACGTCACTCGGTAATTTTTCAATTCGGACCAGTACCTAGTTCCTGAGATTAGCGCGTTCAAACAAACAAACACTTCAGCTTTATAATATTAGTTAAGATTAACTAAAAGACTGACTAATTACGTTTTTTAGCCAAACAAGCCTATTTGGTCAGGATTGATTCGTTTGCTGACCACCTCTTGTACAGTCTGCAGTACAAGTGCCTAGGTTTAATGACTACATGAAGGCGCTTGCTTTAACGTCATTACTAGAACAAATTACATTGTAGGTGTATCATAACTTCTCAAGTAGGTAATTAATTATCTTTGGGGCTCTTTGTCATAGGAATGAATGAGGCCAAAGAACACTCTAGGGACCTTATGGGCATATAAGTCAACCATTTTCTACAGAACGTTCTTTAGAATTCTAGATCAGTATTTCCCTAAGTGTGGGTCGCGACCCACTGGTGGGTCGCAGGTAGATTTTGCGTGGGTCCTGATTGTCGTAAAGATCCTCCTTAATTGAAATCGGTGTGGTGACGAGCTTTAGAAAAGGCCCAAGTCCAACAGTGAAAAAGTAGGCTGATGATGATGGTATGATTTTCTGCCTCGTGCAACCGGTCTTTGGAATCAGCTTCCTGCTGCAATTTTTCCGAGTGGATATGATTTAGGGACCTTCAAAAAGCGATCCTATAGATTTCTCAAAGGCTGGCAACGCACCTGTGACTCCCCTGGTGTTGCGGTGTCTATGGGCTGAAGTGATCACTTACCATCAGGTGACCTTCAGGGCCGTTTGCCCCCTCTTCCATAAAAAAAAAACTAAGAAAAGAACAAAAGCTGCTTTTTTGTCTTCATGACACAAGGTGGGCCGCCAATATAAAACTTTCTTATAGATGGGTCGCGGTCCCGACAAGTTTGGGAAACACTGTTCTAGATGATTCCAAATGCGTCACTAGGTACTCTTTTAATATTGATTCACTAACGCTCGTTTCTTGAAGGCTCCAAGCTCAGAAGACAGTCGCAGAAAGTTGGTTCCACAAAACCGATGCGCGAGGCAGTCCTCATATTGCTCTCTTAACATCTCATCACGTCAGGCTTTGCACCTATAGGTTTTAATCTGAAGATCTGGCCAAGGCACATGTGCAGTGCCGCAACTAGCCTTTTATGCGCCCGGTGCAAGCTTTCAAAATTGCGCCCCTGAAAAATGTGGTCTGGTCAGTTATGCGCCCTGTGCCTAGGCACCACCCTAGTTGGCACTGCACATGTGGCCAAACACGACAGCGTGACATTTCATGGAGTGAAAAGCTAGGTACCTACGACGTAGGTAGGTAAATATCATTCCCGTGCGGCACGGGATTGCACGGGCCGTGCCCTGCCTCATCCACGTGTTATTATAAGGACCTTAACCTACAAGCGCTTGCCCGGTTTTGACAAATAAAACACATGCCCTTCGATTTATTATTTATTGCTAAATATAATTTTCATTGCTTTGATTACAATTACAATAGATATCGCATTAAATATACTACGTTGTAGCAACTAACAGCGGTTAAAAATATATTATGCTTATGCCAGTCTAATATAACTACGTAACTCGTACATAAGATAGTAGTGGAAAATATATTTGTTGAGTATAACATTAAAGTTAGTTTATAATTAGGATATGAAATAGAACATTGAATATTAACTAATGTTAGACAATATTTTTTGGATTTTAATTAATTTGGAAGTCAGCAAGGTTTACAGTAGGTACCTACATTATTATTATAACACGCATTCTAAAATGTAACAGATAAACATTAAACCGGTGAGGGTAAAGCGTTCAGCAAAAGGAAGAAAAGTCTTGATTGAAAAAGGCATGTTTCTAAATGTCCATATAATTTTTATTTAAATTGACAATTTCTACGTTTTCTATGCACGCTTTACCGATAACCGTGATGCAGATTAAAATTAGTGTCTTTTGATATAAAGTGCAAAATAAACCGGTGCTAAACAACGATTAAAACTTTAGCTTAGTCTAGGTTTAATAAATAGTAAATATATTATAGGTCTACACACTGCCTTCAAAGAAAATTATGTATTGAATCATTTAACATTTAGATTAAGTTTTGATGTCACTAAATTACAATAGTAATCTATTATAACGCCTGTGGAGACATTTGAAAGTGTTACATGCAGGATTATAGGCTATGATGCTTCTCTAGAAAAGAAATAATTAAAATCATAATAACAAATGCATGTGGAAATTCGTGTAAAAGTTATTTCAGGAAGGATGATTTGCACCTGCTGCTAACTTTTACAAACAGCTACATATTGTGAAAAATATTTTACTAGACAATAGCTGGAACTGTATATAGCTCTAGAAAATAATTTAAAGCAGTGGATCTATTCACAATTTGTTCATGTTCATTCAAATTTGACATTAGTCTAGCTAGTACAATAATGTCAAATTCGAATAAAGAGAAAGGGCGGGAAACGTGAAACTTGACGGTCGCGTTTTTCTGGCTTATTTTAAAATTAATTTTATTTCTTATTAATTTGGGATCAGTAGCGTATTAATTTATTGTATATATCTGTATTTAGTGAATATTTATATAGTAAGTGTATATTAGCCGCACTCCAGGTGAGTCTTTTGACCTTTTTATGAACGAGCCCCCCGACCCCGGTCCGCCGGGGGATTTCGTTCCCCCGGCCGGACATTTCGTTACCATTCAATCTAATGAGTCTGGAATGGATACCGATGGTTCTACCTCATTTCGCTCCCTGAAACGAAGTCGTCGTCAATTATGCAAACATTGTAATAAAAGACGTAGAAAACATAATGGTTCGGACATGAGGCCTTCAGATTGCTCTTGCACAGAAAGTCAAAGTACACCTTCATCATTAAATGCAGTATTACCTTCCCCAATAGACCCCGCTTCCACATCTTCCGAGATAGTTAACAAAAATGATACTGTAATTTCTGATGAAAAATTGCCTGTTCCTGATCCCACTCCAATTGGCAGAAAACTATACAATGAGCTAGATAAGGCACCGCATATAGTTCATGTGCAGAAAGTTCAATCTTCACCTAACGACAGTACCACTCTCCACCCTGTGAACTTTGGTAAATTCTTGAAAAAAAACTCTTTCAAAAACATTATAAATGGCAGTGTCAAACAAATCGGCCGTAACAAAATTGCAATGTCTTTCTCGAACTACAATGATGCTAATGCTTTTATTAGTCACGGTAGTCTCGAAGTACAAAAGCTCAAGGCATTTATCCCAACATTCAATGTCACAAGGATGGGTTTAATAAGAGGTGTCCCTGAGGATTGGTCTCCGGAGGAAGTAAAAGCCAACATGTCTGTTCCTATCGGGGTTGGTGAAATAATAAAAGTTAGGCGCCTAAATTTTAAAACGGTTGTTAATGGATCGCCTGTTTGGAAGCCATCACAGACGGTAGTTATAACATTTGATGGTCAAGTACTGCCATCACGAGTATTTGTCTGTTACAATGCTCTCCCAGTACAACTTTATATTTTCCCAACAATCCAGTGTTATAGCTGCTGCCGCTTTGGGCATACTAAAATGCAGTGTAGGTCAAAACCCCGCTGCTTTAAATGTGGGCAAAATCACACAGGCGATACCTGTGATGTTGATGATGACAGGGTGGTTTGTTGCTTATGTACAGGTCACCACCACGCTACCAATCGTATTTGTCCTGAATTCACTAGGCAAAAGCAAATCAAAACATATATGGCTGAAAATTGTGTATCCTATGTAGAAGCTGCCAAATTCCACCCTGCTGTTACAAAACCTTATGCAGATGTTGTTTCTTCCAGGCCAATGTCTTCCAGCCCTAACCACCCCTCCCAGCGGAACTTAAGCCCTTCATTAAATAAAACTCCAACTTCTTCCTACAGAAAGACAGTCTACCTTAAACCTCGTGCCCCCCCACAAACTGCTAAGGGTTATAACAAAGATGAACATAATTCAATCCTTAAAGAGTTTGCTATCCCTAGTCCTTCCCAGGGCTGTGGGTACAGCAATGAAAATATTTCCCCCCCGCTGTCTATTACAGATTTAATTATTGATCTATTTAGGCTATCCCAATCATCATCTTATTCACCGTCCAACGTAGCTGATATATTTGAAAAATTTATGTCTATATCCCAAAATGGGTCAGGACAAAATAATGCAGTGGAATTGTAGAAGTATAATAAACAAAAAGCATGAACTTTCATACTTACTTAATCAGTTTGAGCCATTAGTCTTTGCATTAGCAGAGACTTGGCTCAAACCTCATCACACATTCAAAATAAATGGTTACCATATTCTCAGAGAGGATAGACCTGATGGGTATGGCGGTGCTGCCATACTGATCAGAGATTCTACTCCCTTCTGTCCCCTTTCCCTACCTTCACATACTGATGAAATATCTATTGTTGCAGTCAAAGTCTATAATATGTGTTTAGTGTCTATTTATATTCCCAGACCTAACTCTACTATTTTCTCAGAATTAAATAATTTACTAAGTTCACTTCCAAAACCATTCTTAATCATGGGTGACTTTAATTGTCAACATAGATCATGGGGTAGTTCATGTACTAATTATTTTGGAGAGGTGTTAATTGACATATTGGATGACAAGAATGTTTGTATACTAAATACTGGTGAGCCTACACGTCACACAGCTCCTGACCAAGGCAAGAGTGCAGTTGATCTTTCCATCTGTACTCCCAATTTAGCAAATACTCTTTCCTGGTCTATTTTGGCATCCTCATATAGTAGTGATCACTTCCCCATCCTTATTACACTCCCTTACAACAGACCCCTAAGGTCAAAACATGTACCACACCTAAAACACAGGGTACCTGAAAGAAACAACAAAGCTTGGGAGAACTATAAGAAATGTGTAGATGATAAACTTACTTCTCTTCCTATTATTCTAAATGGTAATGAGCCTTTATGTTCAGAAGCTTTGGCAAATATCTTAGTTGAAGCGGCGAATGAAGTGTTCCCCTTGAGAAAAACGTCTAGTTACAAAATTCCTTCACCACCATGGTGGGATACAGAGTGCACTGATGCAATTAAAAAGAGAAAATTAGCAGAACAAAATTATAGATTTAATATGTCGTCCGATAATTACAATTCTCTTATAAATATTATGTCACAAACACGGAAATTATTTAAAACGAAGAAATCTGAAAGCTGGAAGCGATTCTGTGCCTCTATTTCTCCTAACACTCCGTCTGCTTTAGTTTGGCGTAATATTAGAAGATTCAAATCTGCATGCACTAACACCAGCTATTCCACAATACCTAATTCTTTAATCAATGGCTTCCTTGATAACTTAGCACCCCCTTGGGTCCCCGAAGCTCTTTGTATCAGGAACAACACCTCTGTTGGTGTAAGTGACTCCATGGGTAACCTATCTAATATGGAATCCCCGTTTTCTCTTATTGAACTGAAGGGCGTTATATCGAACACTAGGGACTCTTCCCCTGGAGATGATGGCATTCCATACTCTTTCTTTGCCAATGTTAGTGAAGAAACTCTTGTTTATTTCTTAGAATTAATAAACTCTGTTATGTCAACGGGTAATGTCCCTGACATTTGGAAACGTCACACAGTGTTACCAATACTCAAACCCAATAAAAATCCGTCACAGATCTCTGCCTATAGACCAATAGTTTTATCATCTGTGGTACTGAAACTCGCGGAACACTTGATTAAAAACCGCTTGGAATGGTTTATTGAAAATAATGATTTATTTGCTACCTCACAATACGGCTTCAGAAAAGGGAAAAGTACATACGACGGTATAAGTATATTAACATCAGACATACGTCTTGCCCTTTCAGACAATCAGTCAGTTTTAGCGGTATTTTTGGACATAAAATCGGCCTATGATAACGTTCTTTTACCAATCCTTAAAAATAAGTTAGATGCTCTTAAAATTCCTCAGAAATTGACAAATTTTGTTATAAATATTTTAACTGAACGAACCATATTTTTAAAACTATCTGATGTTAGTGCATCACGTGTAACCTGGAAAGGCCTTCCACAAGGTTCAGTCTTGAGTCCTTTGCTATATAACATATATACATACGATTTGGAAGAATGTTTCGCAAATACCGGTGTTGAAATACTCCAATATGCAGATGATCTTCTTATATACCGCCTTGACAGCTCAATTAGTCATGCGTGTACGGCACTTACTGCCGCCTTGTCATGTCTTAAGGTATGGTTGGACTTGAATGGGCTGGAATTATCTGCAGCGAAAAGCTCTGTCGTTCTTTTTACCAGAAAGAGATTGCCCCCGCCCATTGAAGTAATTTATGATCAATGTAAACTACCAGTTGAAGTTGCATTTAAATTTTTAGGTCTTTTCTTAGATTCTAAATTAACCGGGAATGCGCATTGCGAATACGTAGTTGGCAAATGTGAACGTCTCCTTAATATGATGAGGTGCCTTGCAGGGGTCTGGTGGGGTGCTGATCCTTACTCTCTTAAATTAGTGTACAATGCCCTAATTAGGAGCATTTTGGATTATGGATCCTTTATTTTGGAACCGGCTAATATTTCGGCTTTCAAGAAGTTAGATATTATCCAGTCAAAAGCGTTACGAATAATTACCGGAGCCATGAAGTCTAGTCCCATAAATGCCATGCAAGTTGAGTGTGTTGAACCTCCGTTATCTTTAAGGCGTCAATTCCTTTCTGATAAGTATCTATTCCGCATCCTTCAATTCGCTAATCACCCATTACTTTCAAAACTTCACCGTCTTGTCGATATTATTACTTCATCAAGTTATTGGGCTCATAAGTCTCCGCCTTGTTTGGTTATAAGTTATCAAAAGTACCTTTCAATTTCATCACCCATTCACCAGTCTAACAGACTGCCTATTTTCAGTTCAGGTTATGATTCCTTAGCTTTTTCGCCGAGTGTTCGCTATGATAGCGTAGATAAATCTGATTTGAATGCCAATGCCAATTTCATTCATTTTGTGAATGAAGAGTTCACTGGATATCACCACATATATAGCGATGCTTCAAAACATACATCTCTCGGATGCGTAGGGGTAGGCATATACCACTCTGAATACGATATTGTACAGAAAGTGAAACTTCCTCCGGAGTCGTCTGTTTTTACGGGAGAGTGCTTTGGACTTCTTAAGGCAGTAGAATACGTTCTTTTAATGAAGCTGAAGAAAGCAATCATATGTACGGATTCAAAAAGCGCACTTCAGTCTCTTGAAAAGTTCCCTTTCAAATGTAAAAATATCTTTCCTGTTATTTTCAATCTGAGAACTGCTATTTATAAATGTGTACTTAAAGGGTATAACTTGGAATTTGCTTGGATACCAGGGCACAGAGGCATAAAAGGTAACGAAAAAGCAGACCGTCTCGCTAATGAAGCAATTTTATGTGGAGACATGTTTCCTTATGTAACTTATTGCCATGATCTATCTGCCCTCCCTAAAATCTTCCTACAGGATACCTGGAGGGAGATGTGGGAAGACAGTAGCCAGTTGAAAGGTAAATTCTATGTCCAAATACAGCCTACAATCCCAGCTAAACCTTGGTTCTTTAAGGTGAAGCTCGGTAAAAGAGCTACGTCAATTTTAATACGTCTAAGACTGGGCCATGTGTGTACCCCAGAACACCTTGCTAAGCTGCGTATTATCGCTGATGCGAAGTGTGAGTGTGGAGCAGAGACAGGCAATTTAAACCACATTTTCTTTTCTTGTCCTTTGCTTAACCGTTGCCATTTGTGGCAAGATTTAATTTCCTTAAATGTTCCCTTTCCCACCAATATCACATCTCTCCTGTCCTCAAATAATATGTCTGTTTATAAAAGTTTGGCCTCCTTTATATTTCTTAATGATATTAAATTGTAAAAACGTATTTATTTTTCTATTATATATGTATTTATGTTTAAACCTTCCGTGTAATTATGTTTATAACCTTCCTGCTGATCCCCATTCCAAATTCTCCGCTTTTCCTTTTTTTCTTGTCGTTTCCCTAACTTGACACTGGCAAAATGCACAACCTCAGTGCAGAGCCATTTAAAAAAAAAAAAAAAAAAAAAAAAAAAAAAAAAAAAAAAAAAAAAATTCGAATAAAGTTCATTCGAAGATTTTTGGACCCGAGTGGAAATAGGCATTGTGAATAGCCTTGCTGTAGAACTGTTCCGCTTAGATTCGGATTAGTTGTCCTTTTTTTTATAATATTGACAATGCGAGAGCCTAAAAGAGGGCAAGATTATGATATGAAGGCGGTGAGATTACACCCAGATTTGACGCAGGCATGCCCAGAATGACGCAATAGGACACGGAGGGCCGGCACGAAGAGACATGGGAAATGAGGCACGGAAGACTAATGTCAAATTTGAATGAACATCGAGGAAGCGTCCGATAGAAATCTTTCGAACGCATTTGTGAATAGCTCCCGCAGGTGCAGATCATCTGAAGATTTGCATACAAGAAGTTTTATGATTCTGATTTCATATTCATTCTTAGTTAGGCAAACTATGCAGGTATTGATAATGTAGTTACACTGCCTTTTAGCAAATTATCCTACTGCCTGGCGCATTTAGAATAATTTTATTCAGGTAAACATCACGTCACGACTTTGATTACACCCACGACAGAAAAGATATAACCAGTTTTGCATCAACTCAACAAAATGATATCTTTTAGGTCGTGACTGTACTTCCATATTACGTTGATACAAAAATACATTTTCACTTTACAATATCAATGATCACATGGAGAATGTGGCGAAATTGCTCATCCTTTACACCTAAATAAGGCCGGCTCCTCATAATAAGACAATAGTTATACACTGTCATATTTTTTTCATACCTGTGTTTGTCGTATGTTTATAGTTTCATTGCAATAAGAATTATTACAAAGCCCTGTGGAACTTAGGAGATTAAACGACCATATTATGACTCATACCTTCTATAAATTCTGATGTTATAGACCATTTCTTCAGTCTTATTAAAAGCTGTTCAGCTACTCCTCAAATTCTGTGTGAATCCTTTGAGATTCAATCTTTAAACGGACATGCTCACACATTATTATTATTGTTATACATATATTACGTTGCTTTAACCTCGGACTAAGTTCCGATATAATGAAATTGTAATAGAGGTGACAAGTAAATTTACGATTTTCTATTCCTTATAAAACTTGCACACACCGACTCCAACATATATCTTCGCCTAATTCTAGGTATACAGGGCTACGTGTTCGGCCTAATAGATTCAATCCAATATTTCAAATATCACACCATTCCATACATGTTTCAAAAATACAGCTCTTTAGAGTATTTATCCAACACTAAAACATCACAGTCGACCTAAATGGTTTATTTCGAAGTTAGCGGAAAATATAGCAAGGAGCTGCCTGAGCTTTAGAAAGTAACTTGCTAACGGACCAAAAAGGTTTCACAATATTCATACCAATATTTTCTTCAGTACACATCAAATCACCCCAACATAGGAAACAATTCTCAACTTAGTTTCCAGTGCATATAGAGTACATTATCTATATATGTATTTTGAAAGATTAGTCTGTCTATATGTAGGTACATGAAGACTTTAGATAAAGTCTATACTTTATCCAGATTAGTCTTCGTTACTACTAGACAATTAGTTGAAAATTATGTGGGGAGATTTATATTTGTCGGTAGGTTGAAGTTTCGCCATCACGGAAATTCTAATTTATTTATATATCTATATTAGCGTAACAAGAACTTATAGGTCAAAATTTACAGAACCATATAAAATTTAGGCCCATCAATATGTATGTTTGGTATAATTTAGAAAATAAGTAAGTTACATTTATATCTAGACTAATTTTTAAGACTTAATTTAAAGCCGAAATACAATCTCGAATTCAATACATCCTCCAAAGTCTACTTATAACCGATTATTTTTCAATAATTAACTGCCACTCCTAGTCTATAATTCAACGCTTCACTAAGCCTACGTAGCAATATACCCTACTTTATAATTACAGTTTTGATTAGCTTGCCCAAACGCATTTTATATTTACAAAAACACTTTTTAACTTGCTAAGTAAAGTTATAGGATCAGTATGAAGGCGTTTGTCGATACACGAGTTATTTGCAATACTAAACAACAATGTATTATGATGCGTGGAGACGCCCTTAATAGAAGTCGTCGGGTATTCATAGTGCTATAGAAACCCTAAGAGCGTGGATTCAAGTCTATGGTTCGGCGCTGCCAAAGATAGGAAATTCATAGTTAAAGAGAAAAAAAAAACAAACAAAAAGATTTTGGGTAAATCCTTATATCTACAAAGAACCAGAACGGACGCCATTACAGAAGGTTTTTTTTTTAAATACTTTAGAATGACCATTGGGTTATTCACAAAGGACCTTTCTGGGAAACATTATTCGATCGAATAGTTAAAGTTATCGCCAGACTCTTAATTTTTTTTTGATGAGTACTGTCAAATTTGAATGAACGATCAAGAATTTCAAATCAGATTTTTCGTTTCCCGCATTGCCGTTAAAAATGTTCCATGTACTTAGTTTTGATGACCAGTCAACTGATGTTTTTTACTTGCTATGACGTGAAACATTGATGAGTCAGAGAATGGTAACATAATGAAATACATACAGTGAAACATGGAAGCTTCTCATTTACGAAATCGGTTATACATATTATTATTAAACTACACATTCGATGCTGTGGAGAGGAATAAAGCATTTACGACTATACCACAATGTTGTTTGTAAACAAACTGAAACTAGCGCCAGAAATCTTTTATACACTTTCATACAAAAATATCTTCATTTAGAATCCGCTAAAGATTTTTACTCCACCTCACTATTTTACAAGGTGTAAAAAGACACTTAACGAAGCCTGAAACTACGCATTCTGTTTCTGTAGCTGAGTATTATTTTCAAATATTTTGGCAGGGAAACGATTTTGGTTTTTATGAGTAAAAAAACAGCTGTTTTCTAGACCTCGCAATGTACAGCGCGTAGGTACGTTTTGCGGCGCGGCCATACCTCCGCGCTCTGTCGTTAAATACCTACACGGGCGGGCGCGTGCGATGTACATTGCGGGCCGTTAATTAAAAGGCCTTGTTCGCCGAGAAATATTCAAAATTAAGATATGGTTTCTTTAGAAGAAATGATAGTAATTGCGTTTTAAAAGCTGTAATATGAAAAACGTCGAAATTTTTTTTATCTTTGAAGGTCAATATCTCAGGAACCATACATTTCCCATCCCAGGAGAACATGTAGTTCGCGGCTTCGTTAAGGGTCTTTTTACACTCGATATTTACCATAAATACATTTAACATTTGCGTCGACTTTCGCTGGACACCGCTCAATTTGTCGACAACACTTCGGGTAATAACTAATTCGTTGCACTTATATTATACCAATGATAATAATTTACACCGAGTTAGTCTCGTGCTACGCTACGTGAGAAGGGTCGGACAATTACATTTGACATTACATTACCTATTTAATACATGAACTTGAGAGCGAGGTTGCATTTGACATTAGCAGCTACTGCCATTATGACGAATTTACTCCCTGCACACAATGGTAATTTCGACTCGGATTCGTAAACTTTCTTTACGTTTTAATTTGACATTATTAGGGGGAAGCACGGACGACAGACTATTCGTGACGCACTTTTTTGCAATTATATGCAGTAACGCACACGACGCGCATCTTCGAACATTCTGTCGGCAGACCTAGACGCTCTTTTTAAATGTCGCAGACGCAGACTCTATCGCACAAAAAGTCTGTCGTCTGCGCTGCCCCTTATAGTAGGTTTAAAGAATATTTATTTTCTCATTAAAAAACCATACAGTCACTTACAATGAGAAACTTAACTAGGTACTACTATTGCGGGTACGTGCACAATCCGCCGATATAGTACAACTAATATCAGAATTGATGTGACGTTCATTCAAAGTTCACGAATCCAAACGGACACAGTGTGTGAATGGCACAATAACATATTGTGCAACAAGTTTTCAAATGGCTTAATTCATGAACTTATTATTGATTTCATATTATGCACTCTCTTTCAACCGCTATGTCAAATCCTGGACCTCTTGCACTTGTCTAAGCTTCGGGTGTGCAATTTTTTAAAGATTTTGATCTTTTTGGCTTGGTGAATTAAGTTTTAGCAATGAACTGTTCTAATTCCGTATCTATCTCAGATACCCATAATTTATTTAGATAAAACCGGTCCGACACAGCTAGAGTATACTCTATTTATGCCAAGAGTATAATATTTATACTCAAGTTTTATGCTTCACATGAATACAGACGTCGATTTTTGACATTTTGTGTCACGCTAACTCATGTTAACCCACGAGCTACAACATGTATCGATCTGTCTGTTGATATCTGCTAAACATTTTTTTTTTATATCTAAGGCAAAGGAATTCAACATAAATGCTACATTTTCATTCTATACTAATAGGCTATTATGGCTAAAAATTGTAATTAGTTCGTCTTTTAGCTTATTCATAAAAAGGTGTCTTTTTCATTCAAATAAACAAACGTCTTTGACGTCACTCGCGCCCGTAAAAATGCCTCACCGAGTGACGTCACGCGTAATTTCAACAGGCTATAACTCTGTAATTTTTAGTCTAATTTACAAATAAAAAAATACGTGTATTTTATTTTTGAATAAGCTAAAAGACGGACTAATTACAATTTTTAGTTATAATAGCCTATTATTTAACACTCAAAAACGTTTTGTCCGACTATAACATTGAAATACTGCGAACTACGAAGCTTAGACTGCGCTCACTCGCACATAGACAAGATAGATCAATTTAGTAACACTGGCACTACACTAGTTAATGTTTGCTCACAATGTCCGGGTCGTCGGCGGCGGTAACAGCTGCAGTTTAGACGGAATGGCGGCGGCGCGCCACAGCCACGGGGTAAGCCGATCTGGACTCGTGTACACGCCTTGACATCTGAACAATGAGGAATGAAGTTGGAACTTTACAATTAGTGCAGTCAATGAAGCATTATAGGTCCGAATTTTTTTACTGTGAACCGAATTGCATACAATTTTGGGATTAGCTTCATCTTACCATTAACTTCAAAAGTGAAAATGATTTGAACTCCGCCACCACCCTGAGGGTGGTTGCCACCCCTTCTCGGGGGTCAATGGTTGTTTTTTCAAAATAACCTCGGATATCGATTGAAGATCTAATTTTAAGCAAAAAAGTTTCTATAAAGTTTCTCGAAAAATCTAATACTTTTCAAGTTATTGGCAATTGAAAATTCGCAAATTTTTCACGTTTTTCATCAGTTTTTTTCAAATATCTCCAAAAATATACGTTTTATCGAAAATTTTATAAGGAACGAAATTGTAGCAGGTAATAAAATGAACAATTTGGTTTTTTACAAAGTATTCTAAGTGCAATATTAAGCTAGATATTAAAGATCAAAGCCGTTTTTTATTTTATCTGAAATTTCATCGATGTAGTCAATGCCATCTAGCAGCGAGTAAATGCATTTTATGCTTTCTAATCAAAAAGGGTTTTGTAGTGCTTGAAATAAGCTTTAAAATGAGCACTATCAAAAGTCTTTTGCACGTAAAATAAGTGAGCTATATTGCAAATAAGCGGAGCATCGAGTGTTTTTTCTTTTCAATCAATGGGTTTAAATAAGTGCCATTTCCACCAAAACTAAAATTAATCATATTCCGCCTAGAATTAACCTTATTATGAAGAGTTTTATAGATTGTATTAGTTTCGCTGCTTTAGGACACATAGTTTTCAAAAAAGTCACGATTGAAAAAAAATCGAGAATTTCAAATTTTTAAAAATCCCACCTTTTTTTCATAATATCTCAAAAATGACGACAGATACGTATAAAAGTGTAGGGATAAAAAATTTAGGTATTTTTCTGACAAACAATTTGGTTTTTTTGTTTTTTCTATCAAATAAAAATTGACGGAGATATGATTGTTTAAAGAGCGCGTGGCAGCGCAATCACAGCCTCTCTTAAGCCCTTTCACCCTTCACCGTTTTAAAACAAGGTTTTTCACTATATATTGCAATAAAGGATGTTGTAGCTCTCTTAATTACCTTTACAATGGTGTTTCATAAATTGTGATAGCATGAAAATTCAAGGAGTTATGGCCCAAAAACTTATCATATTTTTTTCTACTTAGTAACTGAACATTTCGGAGTGTGAATATTTGGAGCAATGTGAAATGATTGGCGACACATCCAAGTTATGAGATGTCTCTATGAAGCTGCCACTATGTCCGGAGCCGAAACGTGGACATGAACTGTAAGGCTAGTCCACAAATTAAAGGTTGCTCAGCGAGCTATGGTAAGGGCTATGCTCGGCGTCTCTCTGCGGGATCGAATCCGAAATGAGGTGATCCGACAGCGAACCAAAGTCACCGACTAGCTCACTGGATTAGTCAGCTGAAGTGGCAGTGAGCTGGCCACATCAGCCGCAGAACCGATAAGCGTTGGGGTAAACGAGTTCTGGAGGGGCGAGGACGCCCTCAGGCCAGGTGGAGTGGCGATTTGCGCAGGGCGGCTAGCTAGTGCTGGATGCGAGAGGCCCAGAATCGATCTAAGCGGCGAACATTAGGAGAGGTCTATGTCCAGCAGTGGACTGATACGGGCTGATGATGATGATGATGAAAATATTACTTACTCTCTACTAACATCTTTTTATGTCATACCAAAATATTTTTGTGATTTTTTCAATTTAGGGGTTGTTTTCTTGGGTTGTAAGATTTTCAAGGGGTTGAATATGACTTTAATATGAGGTAATTGTATTAGAAAACGCTTTACAATTTCAACACTTACTATTAGACTGGTTTCTAGCGATAAAATGGCTTAAACTCAATTTTTCCATTAAGGGGTCATTTAGACCCCTTAAAAATAATTGGCGGAGTTCAGATCGTTTTCACTTTTGAAATTAAGGGTAAGATGAGCCTAATTCCAAAATTTCATGCAAATCGGATCACAGTAAAAAAATTCGGAGGTTAGCCCGTATTTTTCGCTTCATTGACTGCACTAAATTTCTTATTATCATTTATTCTTACCAATTATTACAAACTTTTAGACCATTTTTTTTTAACATGAACTCGTGAGTAATTAAGCCTGCAAACGTCCATACCTGGACATAGACCTCCCCAGTGTTTGTAGTGTGTAGTATACGGGTAGTCGTGGAGCGGGTAATGCACGGTCTTGCTGCGGCTGTGTGCAGTGTGTATGCAGTGTGTGTGTGCAGTGTGTATGCAGTGTGTAGTGACGTACCAGGCGCGCGCGGTCGGGCTGGGTATCCGGGTAGTCGTGGCGCGGGTAATGCACTGTCTTGCTGCGGCTGTGTGCAGTGTGTGTGTGCAGTGTGTATGCAGTGTGTGTGTGTGTGCAGTGTGTATGCAGTGTGTAGTGACTTACCAGGCGCGCGCGGTCGGGCTAGGTGTCCGGGTAGTCGTGGCGCGGGTAGTGCACGGTCTCGCTGCGGCTGTGTGTATGCAGTGTGTGTGCAGTGTCTATGCAGTGTGTGGGTGCAGTGTGTATGCAGTGTGTGTGTGCAGTGTGTATGCAGTGTGTGTGCAGTGTGTAGTGACGTACCAGGCGCGCTCGGTCGGGCTAGGTGTCCGGGTAGTCGTGGCGCGGGTAGTGCACGGTCTCGCTGCGGCTGTGTGCAGGGTGTGTGCACTGTGTGTGTGCAGTGTGTATGCAGTGTGTATGCAGTGTGTGTGTGCAGTGTGTATGCAGTGTGTGTGCAGTGTGTAGTGACTTACCAGGCGCGCGCGGTCGGGCTAGGTGTCCGGGTAGTCGTGGCGCGGGTAGTGCACGGTCTCGCTGCGGCTGTGTGCAGGGTGTGTGCACTGTGTGTGTGCAGTGTGTATGCAGTGTGTATGCAGTGTGTGTGCAGTGTGTATGCAGTGTGTGTGCAGTGTGTAGTGACTTACCAGGCGCGCGCGGTCGGGCTAGGTGTCCGGGTAGTCGTGGCGCGGGTAGTCCATGGTCTTGATGTAGGCGACGGCGGCGCAGAACTGCGTCCACCAGTACAGCGCCTCGCCCTGCAGCGCGGGCCCGCCCAGCGCGTTTACCAGCTCGATGGTCGACAGCAGCGATGGCGGGTTCACCTGTATACCCAACACTTTTATGAAATAAAAATAAAATAACCTAGTTGTTCTAGGGTTTCTAGGGTCAGGGGGTCAAATCTTCTACTCGTTTGGTAGCAGAATGTCCAAGAACTTGTGAAATGTCAAATTTTCATCGTAACAGCATCAGTACACTGTACTAGTACCAGGAGCGCATAGATGCGTGGCGTGAGAAGTCGAAGACCAACATTTTTTTTTAAGAAATTGTATTAATAAAACTAAAATTAGGTACGTTAACGCAACTTTATAGACTTCCTACGCATCTATGCGCTCCTGGTGCTTTCACGCATGTTATGAAAATAGGACATTTTACAACTTATACATTCTGTGTGGTTGGCCGGAAGACCTCTTATCACGTAACGTAGCTTTGGAAGTTTTGGAGCTACGTAGGACCCCTTGTCCGCTTGGACGCCGCCCTCGTCGCCGGGAATCACAAACGAAACCACATACCTTTATAATGACCGCAGACGAGCACGGGCTCCAGGTACCTGCTCCTGGTTCCTGGAGGGCTCCTGGTACTTTTAGCTGAAGAGCTTACTGACCCTAGAAGATGCTGCTCATGTTATGAATGACAATAGGACTATCCGGACCGGATCAGTAAGCTGAACTGGCAGTGGGCTGGCCACATCATCCGCAGAACCGACAACCGTTGGGGTAAACGAGTTCTGGAGTGGAGACCGCGTCTCGGCAAACGTAGTGTAGGACGCCCTCAGACCAGGTGGAGTGGCGATTTGCGCAGGACGGCTGGCAAGAGCTGGATCCGAGAGGCCCGGGATCGATCGAAGTGGCGACTATTGGGAGAGGCCTATGTCCAGCAGTGGACTGATGTGGGCTGATGATGATGAGGATATTTTACAACTTTGAAAATCTGCGTGGGTGTCCGGAAGACCTCTTGTCACGTAACGTAGCTTTGGAAGTTTTGGAACTACGGAGGATTTCTCGTCCTCTCGGACGCCGCCCTCGTCGCCTAGAGTCATAGCACAATAACGTACCTTAATGATGACGTATACGAGCACGGGCGTGAGGTCGTCGGCGGAGGGCGCGTCGCCCTCCGTGAGCCCCAGCACCGCCATGATGGACGTCACGCAGCGCATGATGCACGACACCTGCACCACAGACAAGGCAAATAAATAAGTAATAACCCAAGACATGCCACAATGGGCCACACAGCGCCATCTAGCCCCAAAATACGTCGAAGGTTGTACTATGGGTACTGGACAACTGATAAACTTATTTATATACTTTTTTTTTTGTAAATACATACATATTATACATTGAAAACACCCAGACCAATACAAACAGACATGTTCATGAACACAAATGTTTGTATTTTGCGGGAATCGAACCCACGACCCTTGGCTCAGAGGGCAGAGGTCATTACCAAATGAGCCACCGAGCCTGTATAAGTTAGTAAATACATGAAACTGTTTTGATGCATATTCCCTATTCACGTGGGTCGCTGTCTATACGTCACCTTGTCTCGCGGCGTGCGGTACACGGGCAGGTGCCGCAGCAAGGCCTGCGCGCGCGGGTAGGGCGCCGCCCACACGTGACGCGCGCGCACGCCGGCCCGGGCCGCGCCCGTGCACGCCGACAGCCGCCGGATGTGCTCGCTGAGGACCCTAGCGATAAAACAAAACTCGTTATAGTACACAAATATAATAAAAATATCCCTAAAATAGGCTTTAGCGCATGAATATTGCGTACAAATCAGCTGTATAGGCTTAAATTATGCTATAAATTAGGCTAAGTCGTTAATGTAGATATTTAATAGAAAAGGTCCAAAAACACTACCCTGTGGAATACCAAAAAAAGCATATCATAATTGCTAATAGTCAAAAATTTTAATAAACTGAGAACGATCCCATCCGATCGTTTTTTAATACGTTAAGAGTTACAAGCGAACCATAGGAGATATCAATTAAATTAGAATCATTTATACAATGTCAAAAGCTTTAAAAAGATCAGAGAATAACTCCATCGCTTGAGCAAATAATTTGTATCCAGAACAGAATGACAACATAAAACATGTGTAGTTGCCATTTAAAAATGGCATTGAAATTCTCTATTTTTAAGACATTGAGTGAATAATGTAAGGGATGTAAGGGAGTGGCCTATCATCTTTTCGCTCCAAGCCAACCTCACCTGCCCGTGGTGCATCCTGCCGAATAGCAAACGAGGCGCTGGCAACCGACTGGTGGCGGTATAACCATCACAATTAATTAAATGCTTAGCTAAACACCACAGACCGATGACGGGCAGCAGCGTCATCGTTGCGAGAAGCTACGCCCTGCGATCGCCAACCCGCCTGCCCAGCGTGGCGATTATGGGTATATCCTCCAGATGTTTGCCCTAAGTGGCCAACAACTGGAGAGGCCTATGTCCAGCAGTGGACTGCAATAGGCTGATGGATGGATGGAGTGAATAATATCGGTGAGGGGTTGAGGCTATATATTACTAACCAAGAGACACGTGAAGCAAAGAAAAACACCATTATTCATACTCGGTCATATACTTACTGGTCGCGAGCGATGTCCCCGTCCCCGTTGGGGAACAGCACGTGCAGGTAGAGCCGCGCGAAGGCGGCGCGCTCCACCGTCACCTCCGCCATCTCCAGCGCCGACGCCGATGCGCCTGCGCACCAATACGGACTTTAATACTGGAGCGTACGGCACAGATTCGCTTGAGATATTAAATTAATGAAGGAAAGATGCAATCAAGTAAACTCTACTGGATTAGTTACCAGCGGGGTTATTCACAACAACACTTCCGCTTGGATCAGGAATGTTTCTGGATAGTGAATCCATCGGCGAAAACTTCCGACAATTAATAATAATAATAACCCAAGACATGCCACGCTGGGCCACTCAGCGCCATCTAGCCCCAAACTAAGCCGAAGCTTGTACTATGGGTACTAGACAACTGATAAACTTACTTAGATACATTTTTTTTAGTAAATAAATACATATTATACATAGAAAACACCCAGACCAATATAAACAGACATGTTCATCGGGCTAGTCAATTCAATCGAATTGACTAGCCCGATGGCTTATTTGGTAGTGACTTCTGCATTCTGAGCCAAGGGTTGTGGATTCGATCACCGCACAGTACAAACAAACATTTGTGTGCATGAACATGTCTGTTTGTATATTGTTGTTTGTGGTCTGGGTGTGTTCTATGTATAATATGTATTTATTTACAAAAAAATATCTAAGTAAGTTTATTAGTTTTCTAGTACCCAGTAGTACTAGCTTCGGCTTAGTTTGGAGATATGTGGCGATGTGTGGCCCAGCGTTGAATAAAAAAAAAATGAATGAAACAGTGTCGGTTTCGAGAGAGCACTTTCTGAATAGCCCAGCAAGCCGTGAATGGAACTGAAAGTGAAACTCTTACCTTCCCACGAAGGATCGGCCTTGACTTCGGCTGTGATGGCCTTAATACTAGCAGTCAGTCTTGTTGCCTTCTCGTCCATCAGCTCACCACCTTTAAACAAAAATACAATATTTAAAACCTATGGATTATATTTTCTTCTTCTTCTTTTTTTATCGTATCGTGGTTGTTGTTTGCGCGTGGTGGTGGCGGCCGCTCCAGCTGCTCCAGTCTGTATGAGGCGTCACACTGTGGGGCCTACTGCTGCCGACTCACCGCTGAGGTGCGCGCGGTTGTTGTGCGCGTGGTGGTGCCTCGCCAGCCGCCGCAGCGCCGGGCCTCGCTCCAGCTGCTCCAGCACTCGCGCTGAGGCGGCTGCACGTGCGCACCACTGGCATTCCGCTCGCACGCTCGCGATTTGGCTGCGCATACAGATACAATTGGTTAGTTTTTGGAATGTAACGATCCTTACACATATAGGAACAAATTAATGTCTGTGGCATATAAATTCGTCGCGAGTAGACATGCGCAAAGTGTGGGCAAGCACATGGTCACTATTATGTTAGGATCCACTCCGGCACTCGTCCTTTATACTTTTTCATGGCCTCTAATAAAATGTGTGTATTTGGTCTTTATCATGTAACGTAACGTGGACATATAGGTGCGCCCAATGGTATAGGCAGAAAGAATACTACCTCAGTACCCCTGCCAGTCGTAAGAGGTGATTATGGTGGCTTTTTGGGTCGAGGTGCGCTTGCGCACCGGTCAACAACCCCGATGCTTAAACTGCGCGGCATAGCCAGCGGTCATGCCGCTGGTGTGTGCATCTTTTAGCTCTCTGAAAAGTAGAGCCCAAGCGGCGTTTCCAAAATCCGGCAGCAAGCTCGGTGGCACGTGTGTATATACCCCGAGTAGGGCGGTACTCACGCGCGGGTGGCGCGCGCGGCGTGCTGCAGGGCGGCGCGGCAGGAGGCCAGGTAGGTGACGTAGGGCGGTACTCACGCGCGGGTGGCGCGCGCGGCGTGCTGCAGGGCGGCGCGGCAGGAGGCCAGGTAGGTGGCGTAGGGCGGTACTCACGCGCGGGTGGCGCGCGCGGCGTGCTGCAGGGCGGCGCGGCAGGAGGCCAGGTAGGTGGCGTAGGGCGGTACTCACGCGCGGGTGGCGCGCGCGGCGTGCTGCAGGGCGGCGCGGCAGGAGGCCAGGTAGGTGGCGTAGGGCGGTACTCACGCGCGGGTGGCGCGCGCGGCGTGCTGCAGGGCGGCGCGGCAGGAGGCCAGGTAGGTGGCGTAGGGGCGGCGCGCGGCCAGGTCGGCGCGCAGGGCGGCGGCCAGGCGCGGGGCGGCGTGCGCGGTGAGGGCGCGTGCGACGGCGGCGGCCACGGCGGCGCCCGCCTCGCTGCTGGCGCCCGCCGCCGCCGCGCGCACCCACTCCACCAGCGACGTGCTCGTGCAGCGCTGTCAAAGTCAGTCACATCATACACGGACCGCCGTGATTTTGGCACATAGCCGAATTCGAAACTCCACCGCTCGTACAAAACGTCTTTTTAACGACAATTTCTGAAGGGTGGCGTTAGTTGCGAATTCGGCCCCGTCTCAGAACGTCCATGTCGGTCTGTACAATGACAGCTAAGTCAACACAGCCCAAATAGACAGCTGATATGAGAAGTTAGGGATGTGGTTCCAATCCTAATAGTTATTTTTGATCGCGATAAAGATAAAAACAATTACGAATATGACATTTTGCTTTTGGACATTCTGTGAATAGTACATTTGCGAATATAACGTTTGGCGTCTAACCCCTATCTACTCTAATTCTAGGTCATTAGTTGAGTATTTTTCGGAGTTAAACAAGGAGGGGAAGATTGTTTAAGAAAATTTGAAACACAAAGGACAAACGTACGAGATATTATTTTTTATTTCCTAAGCAACAAATGTCAATACTTACGTTAGGTACGTATTCGACGCAGTACAGGTCGGGGTTGGACAGGACCATACGCAGCCGTCGCTTCATGCTGTTGAACACTTCCGGGTCGTTCAGGTCCACGACGCCTTCGCACCTACGACAGAGAAACAAATAAGATTTTGTCAATAGGGTAGATTTTTTTTCATATTATTTGACAGCTTTATTGGAGAAATCACAACCAAAAGTATTTTGCAAATGAGAGTGCAATACGCCTTCATAGTTCACAGGGAAAGTGCATTTGCAAAAGCGTGAAATTACTCAAAAAACATTATAGCACTCTTTAATGTACATTATTTAGAATATATTTTGATATGGAATCAATGCCATAAACGCGGTATTTAATATAGTCATAGATCAGGAAACGGGTACCAGCGTTTATCTGGGTATCATCAAATCTAAAACGACCCGCTCCACCACCGCTTTTATGCGCAGAAGCAAATTTCAAATATGAACGCAATACATATAAACATGCACTTATAATTGGTCGGTCACTTGACGGTTGGATTCAAATTTAGAAACAGCGCGATTCTCGGATTTGTTGTCCAACTGGTCTAGTTGATCTTGAACGCGTGAGAGGAGAAGTCGTCTTGTTTTATACAATGGGACAGCGCTGCTCCATTCAGTTAGTTCAGTTTCAAAGATCTTTATTTCATAATAAATATACAGTTATACAATTCCAGTGTACGTTAATAATCCTAGAATGTAACAAAAGAAATTAAACACGTTTACGAAGCTATTCAGCTTATTAAAACTTTTAAAAATAATTATGTTATGTACACTTTTTTTTTTAATTTATAGAAATACGATTTCATAGTTATACAATAGTAAAAGTAGGTATGTAAGCTTTAGTTCAGCAATACATTTGTTGACATAATGGCTAATTGCCTTAATATTTCCACTACGCTGGCTTATTGCCGTCTCATCTCCCAACGGATAAATAGGCATAGTAAGCAAGGTCTTACTTACTATGCCTATTTATTCAAGTAAGTCATATTTAATGGGGTCTTTCTGGCAACCTTATGATAACATATACAATAAAAATACTGTAAAATACCCAGATTAGGTAATGGCACAATAAATGGTACACAAACCTACAAACAAATAAATAAAGAGGGTAAAAGCAAAACCCATTAAGGAAATAACAAAAGCCGTTGTAGGCAAGTGAGCTCGTCAATAGGAACAGTCGCACGCGCAAGCCCCAGCGGAACCGCGCACAATGCGCAATGGACCCAATTGCTTAAAGAATGTGCGATAAGGTCGGAAAAGGCGCGCACGGCTGCGCGCGGCGAGCCCGCGCCCGCGCGGGCCACAGTGGGTATTCATCGTCGCACTCAAGGAATAAGTGATGGGGCAATTTGTACCGCTTGTATTTATCGATGTACGTTAAATTTTTCTTACGTGTTCTGCATAAGTTAGTAATGTACTTGTTCTTACTAAGTTTGTTTTTGTGTAAATAAAAGTTCTTTGATAATTTGTGTATGTAATCAAGCAAGGTTGGGAATTTAATTACACTGTGTAGTTTTTTAAGGTTAGTTCGAAAAGGAGTACTAAATGCATACTTGATTGCTTTATTTTGGACGACTTGAAGCTTTTTAAGGTTACTGGGACATGTATTGCTCCAGACTGGACATGCATAGGTAATACAAGGGCGCACTAACGTGCTATAAATATTTAGTTTTGTTTGGCTGCTAAGGCGGGCCTTTTTATTTAGAATTGGACATAGGCCATTCAAAGCTTTCATTCCCTTGAGCCTCAGATTTGAGGTGTTTTCAGTCCAATTGAGTTTTCTGTCCAGAAAAGTACCGAGGTACTTGACAAAATGACTCCACGGAATCTCATATCCTTCAATTCTGAGGGTTCGAGAAGGAAGGGAACGCTTTCTTGAGAACATTATTGCTTCCGTTTTGGAGGCGTTAATTTTCAATTTCCACTTTTGGAAGTACGAGCATAATAAATCAAGGGATAGTTGAAGCCGGTCAATTATCAGGTCAATATCTGAAGACGACGTATATGAGGCCGTATCGTCGGCAAAACAGGCAAGATTAGTACGAGTTTGTATGGGAATATCGTTCAGGTATAGCAAGAAGAGTTGGGGGCCTGCTCCATTGTCTGTTTATTCCCGATGTCCCCCACTGTTTTAGGCCAGGATGTCCTGTAGCTGGGGCCTGTGTCCAGCAGTGGGCGTGGGCTGCTGGTGACTCACTTGTCCACGTCGGGGTCCACGTCGGAGGGGCGGCGCGCGTTGCTGGAGCGCCGCTTGCTGGTCTCGTTGCTGGAGCGCCGCTTGCTGGTCTCGTTGCTGGAGCGGCGGTACTTGGCAAGGATGTCCTCGGAGCTCTCCTCGCGACAGCCGTCGTCGCTGCGCGCCTCCTCCTCGGATACTTTGATGTCTGTGGACATGGAAATGATATTATGACGATATGACGTCACTGGGCGGGGACAGTTGGATTAAACTTCCGTTTCGAGTCGTCAACATACCAAAACCAGCCCATTATAGAGATCGTCTAATCTAAAATAACGCGCCTCACCACCGCTGTTACGTGCACAAGCATTAGCTTGATAGATTACTATACTTTTATAATAAATCTGTAGAGAGGTCAATTCTGTACATGAAATATTTTTTCAAAATAACTATCAGGGGGTGATTAGTGATCGATACTGATGCAAAAAATGCAATCAGTAAAATTTTTGTCTGTCTGTCTGTCCGTCCGTCCGTCCGGTGCCATGTCGCCGACATGTTTTGTTTTTAAAAATAATAAATTAGTTGTCATTGTAAAAAAAAAAGAAAAATTGACAGGCTCGGTGGCTCATTTGGTAGTGCATATTATGACAGCTCTTTAAATGCGAGTATTCCAATCGTAATTTATTTTTTTAATGAACCACCTCTTGTTATTTATTATCTTAACTAATATTATAAAGCTGAAGAGTTTGTTTGTTTGAACGCGCTAATCTCAGGAACTACTGGTCCGATTTGAAAAATTCTTTTTGTGTTGAATAGACCATTTATCGAGGAAGGCTTTAGGCTATATAACATCACGCTGCAACTATTAGGAGCGAAGAAATAATGGAAAATGTAAAAAAAACGGGGGAAAATACGCGGACGAAGTCGCGAGCACAGCTAGTTATTTATATTTATTATATTATTATTATAGTATAATGGGGTCAATGAAACTGTTATTAAAGAGTGTGTCACCGTTGTGCTGGTGGTGCGAGCGTCCCTTCTGGCGGAACATCTTGATCTTGTGCAGCAGGTTCCCGCCGGAGCGCTTCACGTTGTTCTTCAGCTCGTCCAGATTGCCCACCAGGCCGTCCTCGCCGGTGATGCGCCGCCTGGGACAATAGGGATGTTTCCAGGGTCAAAATAATTATCTATTTAGTCCGTGTTTTAGGTTATAAAAGTATATTGGACACGTATTTTTCCTTTTTTCATTTAAACAAAAAATAACAAAGATATAAGGCATTAAAATGTAGGAGGCGAAAAAACTCCCACTCTCTGACGTCACGCATAATTTTAACGGGCTATATCTTTGTCATTTTTGGTCTTATTTTCAAATGAAAAAATACGTGTCTTTTATTTTTGAATAATCTAAAAGACGGACTAACATATTAATTTAACGGACATTTTTTACGGCAACAGGCCTACGGTTTCGCTGCTGTTCCACTTTAGTAGTTTACCTTCAGTCTCGTATAGGGCCGGTAGGTGGCGCCTTGCGGACTGATGCGACACTCCGTACCTACCCCATATGGCATCATCACTTCAGGTCACTCACCTCTGCGCCTTCTCAGCGGTGGCATCAAAGCTGATGCTCTTCGGTATCTCGCCGGTAGATGGCGCCTTGCGGACTGACGCGACACTCCGTACCAACCCCATATGGTATCATCACTTAAGGTCACTCACCTCTGCGCCTTCTCAGCCGTGGCGTCAAAGCTGATGCTCTTCGGTATCGCGCCGGTAGATGGCGCCTTCACCGGCGGCGGACTGACGCGACACTCCGTACCTACGCCATATGGCATCAACACTAAAGGTCACTCACCTCTGCGCCTTCTCGGCGGTGGCGTCAAAGCTGATGCCGTTCGGTATCGCGCCGGTAGATGGCGCCTTACGGACTGACCCGGCACTCCGTACCTACCCCATAATGGCATCATCACTATAGGTCACTCACCTCTGCGCTTTCTCAGCGGTGGCATCAAAGCTGATGCTCTTCGGTATCGCGCCGGTAGATGGCGCCTAGCGGACTGACGCGACACTCCGTACCTACCCCATATGGCATCATCACATAAGGTCACTCACCTCTGCGCCTTCTCAGCGGTGGCGTCAAAGCTGATGCTCTTCGGTATCGCGCCGGTAGAGGGCGCCTTCACCGGCGGCGGACTGACGCGGCGCTCCGTCACGTTCTCCGAGTTCACGTCCTGACTGGAACTCTTATCCGACGCAGAAGTCTCTGCACTGTTCACCGACAGAGTACTGAGAGACATGTTACTAGTGCCGTCTCGTTTCTTCTCTATGCGCGAGGAGCTAATGCTGACAATGCTCGTCCGTATTTCGGACTTGACTATGCGCGCTGTCAGGTTGTTCACCAGGTTGGCGGAGGAGGATATTGTAGCGGAACTCATGCGGGTCATGAGGTCCGTTATTGTCGATCTGGCTTCCGGTTGTTCCGTGTCTATTCCTGGAACAAGGAAAGCTTAGACTATAGGAGTCGATTTGTGAATTGTCTGACGAAGGGTTGAAGAGCACAATTGGGTAATGCTGAAATAATTTAAGAGAGGTAGGGCATAGCGAATCTTCGCTTGAATTGAGCTGCCCGTCCGGGGAAGGAGCTCCACCCTATAGAATACCGCAGCCAAATGACCTCCGGGTCGTGTTCCTGCTGGTGAGTAGGGTTTCCGGAGCTCGTGGGGGGGTTAGGGTTGGGCCGGCATGGCGGTGGCAACTGACAGGTCATCATCATCAGCATATTGCAGTCCACTGCTGGACATAGGCCTCTTCAGTTGTTCGCCACCTAGAGCAAACTTCTGGAGGATATACCCATAATCGCCACGCTGGGCAGGCGGGTTGGCGATCGCAGGGCGTAGGTTCTTGCTGCCCGTCATCGGTCTGTGGTAGCTACGCCTTCTATCGTGATGGTTTCACCACCACCAGTCGGTTTGTCAGCGCCTCATTTGTTGTTCGGCAGGATGCACCACGGGCAGGTGAGGATGGCTTGGAGCGAAAAGGTGATAGGTCGCTCCCTTACATCCCTACTGACAGGTAAGTGACCAGTTACTTGCCCGTTGTCACAGCAACTTGGGCTTCTCTTTCGCTTTCCATCAGGCGTAGGGAAGCCATTATGTCGAGCTACTATAGAAAAAAAAACCTTATAGCACTCTCTGGTTTACTCCATACCTGAATCATATCTGCGATCATACTGCGACACGGACAGCGCGTTGAAGGAGCTCTCGGACGAGTCCCGGGAGCGGTCCATCAGGTCCTGCGGGATGTCGTCGTACGGCTTGGACGTGGAGGGCATGTGGTACTTGGAGGAGGACGGGTAGGGCCGGTCGGGCGAGTGGTGCGTCGGGAAGCTGTCGTCCACCCACTGGCTGGTCGCGTCCGATTGGCTGTTGCTCGCGCCCTCTACTGTGGACTCGGTTTGGATGCTGTCCCTGTGGATACATATCAAAAGTAAAAATGTAAGACCATCAAATAGGCATGTTTCCATGGTCAAAAAAATTACATTATATTTAGTCCGTATTTTAGATTATAAAAGTGTATTAGACATGTATTTTTCCTTTTTTTCATTTAAACAAAATAAATAACAAAGATGCAAGGCATCAAAATTAGGAGGATTAATTAGGAGTCGGGGTCTTTGACGTCACTCTGTGCGTAAATACTCCCACTCTTTGACGTCACGCGTAATTTTAACGGGCTATATCATATGTAATTGTTGGTCTAACTTACAGTTGAAAAATACGCGTCTTTTATTTTTGACGATATTATGTACTTTCAACGACTGTATCTCGCCTATTTTTCAGCCAATTTTGATTTTGTTTTCACTGTTCGTAATATATTTTTATCTATTTTACGATAAAGTAGTATATACATGAATCAGTACATCATGCATTTTCCCAATTCCAGCGCGCCATACAACTTCCACAGTTAATAAACTGGTCGACGTCGATAGAAGAATCATTTGGCAGGCGTAGATTGAACGCTCACAAAGAATCTTACCCATTTTGTGGGTGTGTGGGGAAATCGAAGACGTCGTTGGGCAGCTGCGCGGGAGTCGATGTGCTGGGGCTGTCCGGCGCAGAGGTGGCGTAGCACGTCATCACCTAAGAATGAATAAACATCATATAAAGATTAATAATTTAATTATAAATAATTATGTTACATTCAAACTTATTTAAAGTCAAAAGATCTTTTAACTGCCAAAATCACTCAAAAGTGGTCATGATTATCAGTTAACATAGGTACAATTCGATAGACATATAGCTTTTTTTTTAATTTAAATTTAAGTGTTGACTTTCATCAATTTTCACCCAAATTAGTTTTAGTGAAAAAAAAAATTTGGTTCGGCCAAGACTTTTTAAGGGGAGCCAGAGACCCCCACTGATTTCATTTTGGCACACGATACAGTAAACTTAAGAAGTAGCCAAAGACCCAAAATCACGGAATTTACGGCTGGCTCGGTGGCTCAATTGGTAGTGACCTCTGCCTTCTGAGCCAAGGGTCGTGGGTTCGATCCCCACACAGTACAAACATTTGTGTGCATGAACATGTCTGTTTGTATTGGTCTGGGTGTTTTGAAAAATGTATCTAAGTAAGTTTATCAGTTGTCTAGTACCCATAGTACAAGCTTCGGCTTAGTTTGGGGCTAGATGGCGCTGAGTGGCCCAGCGTGGCATGTCTTGGGTTATTTATTTGTTATTATTATTATTTATTTGTTATTTTGGCACACGATGCACCAAACACCCTGTATAATCTAAATGTAAGATAAGTAAACGTACTCACCGGGTACCCGTTGACGAGTATGCTCTTCCTGTTCTCGATGTAGTTGTGGTGCGCGTGCGGCTGCGCCGGCAGGTCCAGCTCGCCGCCGCGAGAGAGCGCCAGCGTCGCCGACAGGTACCCGCCGGAGCCGCCCCCGCTGCCGCCCCTGTGGTCAAAGACACTGTTTAATAATCTGATAGTATTTATTATCAACACAATGAACAACCTTAGCCAGAGAGAGACGTCAAATTGAAAGAATACAACAAAAGAATAGGCTGTTATGGACTTGATCCAAAGCCGTTAAACTTAAACAAAAAAAAAAAGAGACGTCAAATTAAGTTGGCGGAAACTAGACGTAGCTGTCAGTGTCATCGTAACGTCAACGATGGTGCGGTGACGAATAGTTCTGTCCGTAATGGTTAATAAATAGGCTTGTTGCCGTAAAAATGCAGAGTCCTTTAGATTGTTCAAATATAAAAGAAACGTATTTTTTCATTTATATATTAGCTAAAACTGACATAAAATAGCCCGTTGAAATTACGCGTGACGTCAAAGAGTGCGATTTTTTTTGCAAAGAGTGACGTCAAGACTCTTACTCTTAAATTTTGATGCCTTGTATCTTTATTATATTTTTTTTGTTTAGATGAAAAAAGGAAACATACGTGTCCAATATGTTTTTATAATCTAAAATACTGACTAAATATAATGTAATTATTCTGACCCTGGAAACATCTCTATTATTGTCCTGTAATAGTAGTTAGCCAGAACGGATATATTTTTTTTAATACTCGTATTATAAAAAAAAACTACTCCCTCCACGAAAGAGAAGCTTTATTTGTTTGTAATACCAAAATCAGTCAGAATCCATGTGTTAATAATTATGCAAAAATTGAGCTTGAAATAAAATTCCTTATTTTGCCATATTATATCAAATCCTTATACATTCGGGCCGCATTTCATGACGTGATATTTGACGGAGCGAATAATCGACCAACCGAACCAATCGTGAACATAACGATTTAGGGCCTCCCCACATTTATCGACGCAGGATGCGTCGCGACGCGTCGTCTGAGCCGAGCTGATGCGAATTGCATGAGTAACACCCTTATATCACAGACATAAAGGCTTTTTGACCGGCGTTAGCCGATTTCGCGTCTGTAAATGTGGGGAGACCCCTAGTGTGATCAATAGA
>CM062078.1:2516992-2532664 GCA_031163375.1 Conogethes punctiferalis | reverse complement strand
TTTAGCAAGACAGCAGGCAACACGATATACATATAATAAAACATTACCAATACCTTGGAACACCAAAACCCTTAATGCAGTGGCCGTTTGCTCAATGTTTCATTTTAGTCCGATTGATCGTGCTAATACTTGAAAACTATCAGGTTTACTGAGCCCGCAGCGATTTCAGATAGTTTATGGCACCTAGAACTTTGTATCGGTTCTAGCCCGTTTGGTCGTACCACATTCCGTCTAGAGAAGTTTTCGCTTGATAGTTTTTAAGATAAGCACCCAAACGAAACATTCACTGAACAATGCACAGGTAGTGGCGTACACCGAAACATTCACTACGCATCCTTACACCAAACCTCTTTATGCCAGCGTTAAGGTTGAATTTTAGCCAGATTGGTCGTGCTAATGCTTGAACACTTTCGGATTACTGGAGCGCGCTTTGATATTTTCTATACGTTTCTAGATTGATTGTGGCACCTAGAACTTCGTATCTGTTCTAGCCCGATTGGTCGTACCAACCAACCATTCTGTACTTTGTCTAGAAAAGTGACCATTACATGCTGCTTATCGCAATTGTGTCTCAAGTTGCACCTAAAATAAATCCTTCGCTTGACAGTCCAGAGGCTATGGCGTACACTGTAACAATGACTCGAATGAACGAATCGCGCCATACAGTGAATTTGAGCAAGTCAGCAAAATGATTCTAGTAATGACAGTACAGATTTTACAACGAAGGTTCCGTATATGTAAACAAATTAAAATCAATACATTATCAATCTACAGAGTTACTATCCAAACTCATTATACATATTATTGTGTTTGTATCTCGATAACGAATAGGTTTTTTCAAATCTCAAAAAACATTCAAGTCAAAAAATCAAAAAACATTCAAAACACTTTAAGATATTTAGTCTCAAAGTAAAAAAGTGAATTTCATGAATTGAATAGTATCTAGTTGGTATAGATGACTTAAAAGAGGATGTACCCTAAGACAGCGGTGTTAATTTTTAAGTCCTATGCCACTAATAATAATAATACTGAAGGCTAATTTTACCAAAAAAATATTTTGCATTACCCGTCATACATTTAGCTATTCTATTAACGGTTACTTAATTAATTAACAAGTTTTTTATAATGTGTTTTAGTATGTATCTAACTCTTAAACAATAAATATTAAGACAAGGAACCCTTAATATATTATTATAATTGTAATGTAGGTACATGTTTACGAGCACGTTGTTACTGCTGATGCTACAGTTTCAACATTCGAACTTGCAGGTACAGACAGTAGCAAAATTATACTATAATAATGTTGATATTATATGCGTTTAACCGACTTCAAAAAGGAGGAGGTTCTCAATTCGTCAGAGTTTTCTCATATATGTTTTCGTTGTATGCCTATTAACATTGTTATTTACGTTTAGGTATGTACATTTTAATCTAAATCACGTTAAGCCCGTTGTTCGTGTGACTGATGATAAAACATCTCATTGATCGCGTTGAACTATCGTCCCGTAGGAGTATGATCGTGAATGAGGAACAAAAGAGTATGCTTGTGTTTGCATTTAAATTTGTAAACTTTAATATCTCCTTGGCTACTCCCTTTGGTGATCTATCGCTGTAGTTTAAATTTGATTAATTATAATTGTTAACACAGCTGCCTTTGTATGGAATATTGTAACATATGAAGCAAGAAAAATGTCTTTCCATGGAGTGAAATTAATTTCATAACATGATTTTTACGTTGACTGTACAGCTATTTGTCAGGAAATCTGAAGTAAATTTAATGAACATTAAAATTTGCATTTCGCAATTTAAATTTGGCACACTTTCGTAAATGCTGATTGTTGAAAAATATTTAGGCAGTGTTCGTAAACATTTTCGTCAACGGTTACTTTCGTATATTTTTGCTAACGCAAAACTGTCAACTATAACTAGTTTACCCGTTTACGAAAACAATAAGAAATTAAAACTGTTGACCTACCTCATTTACTGATCTTGCACTATTTTCGGATAAATTAGGGGCTCCCAACCGCTAAAGCATTATTACTACAGTAGTGCCACACAGTGCTCATCAACCTTCAAGATATTCTTCAGCTTCGTAACCTCGAGGATTCGCTGCAGTCAGTGCTCATCAACCTTCAAGATATTCTCCAGCTCCGTACCTCGAAGACTCGCTGCAGTCAGTGCTCGTCAATTTCCAAGATATTCTTCAGCTTCGTAACCTCGAGGATTCTCTGCAGTCATAATGTTCGTAAGTTATCTTTAATCTCGCTTGTTTACAGCAGTGTCTCCCGTCAACTGATGGAAAGTGAAACAGAAGCCCAAGTCGCTGTGGTCATGGGCAAGAAATGAAATCAATCACTTATCAGTTGACGCGATCGAAGTCACGGGTGTTTCGTTAAGTATACAGTGTTCGCTAGCCCTACTACAGCCTGAGAAGCGGAAATGTCAGTTTTCTCGTAAGACACTCATGTGAAGAAATTAACATAGAAAATTATAATGTTTAATACATGTTGTGAGTAATAACAATGTTTGTCTATTAACTTATTATTTTACAGGTCGGACATTGAATATAACAAGACAAACGTAGCTGCCAAGCGTTGCGGGAGCAAGTTCGAAGACTCTGATGAGGAACAAATTACTAAAAGGTGCGATTTAATGTACTTACTATAATTATATAATGTTCCATAATTTCTTTGAAACTGTGAGTATGTTGTTATCGTTTTAAACTAATTTTATCTTTTTCATTGCCAGGTTAACCCAAAGACCTCGAAAAGCAGCAAAGAATTTAGTATACGAGTCTGAAGACGATACAGTTAAAAAACCGTAAGTTTATTAATACACTTTTATATCGCGATATTTACTTTACGTTGGGTACTTGAAAGACAATTACGTTTTATTTTTTTTATTATTTAGACGTGTATTAAGTAATTAATGACTGAGTCGTTTTACATTTTACTCTGATAGACGTTTCATATGCCCATATGTAGGTACATAGTAATATTTTTTTCTGAGCCGTTTGTAGTCGCAGTACTTATGTTTCTGTTTATATATCGAATGCTTATTCTTACGTTGGTTTTTCAGGGTTAAAACAACGGTGAAAAAAATCCTCCTCTACGAAACGCAAGTCAGTAGACCGCACGAGTGGAGAGAAACGAGCTCAAAGCGCCGGGTGGAAACTGGGTTGGGACGACGAGGCGGAGATCGAGAGCAGCCGCGCGCGCACCGCGCCCCCCGCCTGCAGTCCGTGCTGACGCGCCGCGTGGCCGACGGAGCCTTGCGCCGCACCGGCCTCTCTGCCTGGAGACCTCTTCATCGAGCTGCGTGTCTACAACACCAGCGAGATACGAGCTGTGGAGCCGAAGGATCGTTGGGAGAGAGAAGCGATTTTATCGCTTAAGTACCAGACGGATTCAGACGCCGAGCAGCTGGGCCTATTGCACCAGTTCGTCAAGCGAGCACGACAGGACTTTGAAGAGGAGGGCACATTTTTCGCCAGTAAAAAATATAATCCCACGATAATTGTATATAGTTTAGTAATTACGTTAATAAACTAAAATAGTGAATTATTTCGTAATGTCTTAGTTCACCCAGACTATTTAATTTCATTCACGCTAAATTTTAGTCTTAGTTAGGTAGTAATAAATAAAAATGTCGAAACGACCGATATATTGCACTGTGTGCGATATATCCGTCAAAAGTAATACTTTCTCGGCTCATCTTAAAAGTAACATTACACAAAAATAACTCAGCAATAGAAAGTAGCAGATGGTATAGATAAAATAAGTAGTGCATTTCGTAGTCGAATAGCTACATATCGATTGCATAACAGGGATGAAGGCGTACAGACCCCGACCGAGTTCATGCGCTGCATGCGCGCTCGCGTGCGGCAACTGTTACACGCGCGTCAACTAGCCTTTAGTAGTGTTAAAATTAACTTCGAGTTATTTGCACAGTTTTCTCTTAGAACTAATGACTCTATCAAATCTGAGCTAAAATCGTTTTCCACAGAAAACTTTATCATTCACAAGAACTACGTGTTTGACGAAGTTTTCTCTAAAGCAATAGATATTATTTCAACTAAAATTGACGAAATGCAAGAAAGAGATAGGTTGGTCATTTCAGCGAAATTCATACTTAGAAATTAACATAAATAAATATAATCCTTTAAAAGCATCTAAATTTATAGATTTACCTAAAGCTTTAAAACTAAAACGAGCTTGCATTAACGTTCAAAACACGGATTCATTTTGTTTTTTGTGGAGCATAATTGCGGCATTATATCCTGCTAAGAGCAATGCTCAGCGAACGTCTTCTTATCCTCATTTCGAGAACATTCTCAATATAAAAAATATGTCTTTTCCTGTAAGTTTTGTAGATATAAAAACTTTTGAAAAGAACAATCCTAGTGTAAGCGTCAATGTTTATGGACTTAAAAACAAAACTAGTATTGTTGGACCATTATACCGCACTCAGAACAAGAAAAAATATCATGTTAACTTATTATTTCTAGAAAAGGGAAATCTTACGCATTACTGTTGGATAAAAAATTTAAGTCGTTTAATGAGATCACAAGTCACAAAAAACCACCGCAAAATATTTTTTTGTGATGACTGTATGGTCTTCTTTCAAAACGAAAGTAAATTTAATACTCATGTATGCGGTGGTGTTGCTACTGTTTTGCCAAAGCCTGGCACATTTATTCAGTTTAAAAACTATGAGAAAATGCAAGACATGCCGTTTGTTATTTACGCGGATTTCGAATCGTTATTACAGCCAAGTCCGAACGGGTCGGCTTCAAACTTTACACATGTCTTTCAAAAACATGTTCCGGCTGCATTTGCATATTATGTAGTTTGTTCATATGACAATTCTCTAAATCGATATGTATCATATCTTGGACAAGACTGTGTTGAAGTATTTATTGAAAATCTGAAGAAAGACATATCTAAAATATTAACTCTTTATAAAAACAAAATACCTATGAAAAAGTTAACGTCACAAGAATTGGAATCGTTTTCTAAATCGAAGCAATGTTATCTATGCAATCAGTTGTTGTTTGACGACAAAGTTAGAGACCACTGTCACCTAACTGGTAGGTACCGAGGTCCTGCTCATTCTTATTGTAATCTCAAATATCGTTTACCGCAATTTGTACCCGTATTTTTTCACAACTTGTCCGGCTACGACAGTCATTTATTTATTAGACAATTGGGTGAAACTTCGGGACCACTAAAAGTTATAGCTAAAAATAAAGAAAATTATATATCATTTACTAAGTTTTTTACAACGGATGATAATAGGTATATGGCAGTCCGCTTTGTTGACTCGTTTAAATTTTTAGGGACAAGTCTTGAAAAACTGGTTGCTAATTTAAATATTAAGGATTTTGTACATTTATCTCATTTTTTTTCTGAAGAACGTCAGTTTGAGTTATTAACACGCAAAGGGGTTTACCCTTATGAATACATGACAAATTGGGAATCGTATGAAGAAAAGCAATTACCTCCACGAGATTATTTTTATAGTACTTTGAATGAGAGTAATATTACGGAATCTGATTATGAGCATGCTGAACGCGTTTGGAAAACTTTTAATTTAAACAATCTTAGAGAATATACAAAATTATATTTAAAATCCGACGTACTTTTACTGGCTGACGTATTTGAAAAATTCCGTTATACTTGTAAAACGAATTATAATTTAGATCCTTCGTTTTATCTTACCGCTCCGAGTTTAAGTTTCGACGCTATGTTACTTTTAACGAAAGTTAAACTACAACTGATAGAAGACTTGGAAATTATTCGGTTAATTCAGCAGGGTATCCGCGGGGGAGTTTGTCAAGTTTCCAATAGATATGCGAAGGCCAACAACAAATACTTGTCTAATTACGATCCATCTTCTCCAGACAATTACTTATTTTATATAGACTGCAATAATTTATACGGATATGCAATGTGCTCGTATTTACCTCATTCTGATTTTCGCTTATTACATCCAACAGAATTTAATGGTGAAGATATTCTAAATACTCCTAATGATGCTGAAGAAGGGTTTATTTTAGAAATAGATTTAGAATATCCAGAACAATTGCATGATTTACATAATGAACTACCTTTTTGTCCACAAAAATTTACTCCACCGGGTTCTAAAACTTCTAAGTTAATTCCGAACTTATATGACAAATTCCATTATGTTATTCACTATGTACATTTAAAAACATGCCTTTCCCATGGGTTGAAACTAAAAAAAATCCATAGAGTAATAACATTTAAGCAAAGCCCCTATCTAAAGCAATACATTGATCTGAATACCGAATTACGACAAAAAGCAACGTCTGCCTTTGAACAGGATTTTTTCAAACTTTTGAACAATAGCATTTTCGGCAAAACATTAGAGGATCCGGAAAAACGAGTTGATGTAAAATTAGTAAATCAATGGGTTGACACTAGAAATAAAACAAAGAAACAGTTTACTGCACAACAACTAATAGCAAGACCGAATTACCATAGCGCAACTGTGTTTTCTGAGAATTTTGTTGCAGTTCAAATGAAGCCGGAGTCAATATTACTGGACAAACCAATTTATATAGGATTTACAGTTTTGGAAGTTTCTAAAAGCCACATGTACGAATTCCATTATTCCGTAATGAAACCTTTTTACGGTGATAATTTAAAACTTTGTTACACGGACACAGATAGCTTTTTATACTCAATACAAACCAAGGATGTGTATAGGGACTTGAAACTTCAATTTCAAGCTTATTTTGACACAAGCAATTATGAAGAAAATAATTGTTATAGTATTACAAAACAAAATAAAAAGATTCCCGGCTTGTTTAAAGACGAATTAGGTGGAAAACTTATAACTGAATTTGTCGGTTTAAGATCAAAATTATATTGTATTAAAACTGAAAACAAAGAAATTAAAAAGGCTAAAGGAATAAAAAAGCCAGCTGTAAAGCAGTTAGGTTTTAAAGATTACAGTAACGTTTTATTACACAACAAAGTTATAAAAAAAAGGAATGTTGTTTTCAAGTCCTTAAAACATGAAATATTCACCCAATCCGTTAATAAAGTAGCCTTATCATCAAACGATGACAAACGTATCATATTAAAAAATAGTATAAGTACATTGGCCTGGGGTCATAAATCTAGCTTCTTTTAATGTTTAAAATTTATTCTCATAATGTTATTGTTTGAATAAAATTAAAAAGTCTGGGTCTACTAAGATACTTTAAAGATTTATTTATAATATTTAAGTTAATTTTGTTTATATCATTATAAATACAATAAATGACTTCTATCTAGAACATTGATCTTTTATTTAACACAACTGTAAAACATACTTTTGATAATTTCACAACATTTATTTTCATATCTACTCGGGCGGTATGGCATCGTTTGTTAACTTGGTATTTCATGTATGTAATAATTAGGTTATTGTGAATGATTCTACAAATGTAAGCGAACACTTTAAATATTTTGCAATATGTAAGTTGAATGCTATCAATGCAACGATTTTTTTAGCTGATGCAGAAAATAAACATGTTATAACTTGTCTTTCATATAAACAACACACATTCATTCAGAGGTAATTCAACACTTATCGCTGTATCGAGGGCAAGTAAATTGCAATTCATCAAAACGTGACGAAAAAGTAAGAACATGCGAATTTACCTTACATCATTTGAGACCAACACCAACCATTCTTTACTTGAACCTATCTGAAGTCACATCTACTTTATATTGTATTATAATTCTCATTTATTTCATTATTATTACACAAAAGGAGTATTCGCCTGATACAGAAAATATGGTAAATATAATTTTATTTTAAACTATAAATTGTATCATTTCATAATTTACAACTTTTTTGTATTTTAACACTGCTATTCTTTTGTTTCAGGATTTAGCGCATACAAATATCATAACAATGTCTGACCATGAATGCACACCCAATCACGAACCTGACCAAGATTTGGATACATTTCAATGTGCTCAAGATCCACTAGCAGGATTTACTCAAGAATTCCAGGAAATGCAGGCTCAACATCAATGCAACCAACCTTGTCAACAACAACGCAAATCTAAGATTAAGCGAAGGCGAAACAACGTGGCTTACAAGCAACCATCGAATAAGATGCACAAGGCGCAGTCGTTTGTGATTAATAGTGCTCCAGGTAAAGGCTACAAACTAATAAAAATACAAGTTTTAGATTTGAATGGCTCACAAAGTGTTAGTGACTGTGTACAAGATGATAGTGTTATCTTAAGTTCGCAATATGTGGTGAAAGATGTTGGTGATGAAATATTGGACCAAACAGAAAAGATCATCAACAACATTTCAAAAAAAATATGTGGTTATAGTTATAATAGTTATTTTTAGTTGTAAATTTATCTCTGTGTAATGTCGTTACTTTATGATCTTGTATAAACATGTATGAACTTGTTGTATTATAATGTTACTTAATTATTTTTCTAATAAAACGAACTAGCATATACTAACTGCATTTTATTATACCTATATTAGGATAAAATAAACTTTTAAAAATGAAAGACCATGGTTATTTTAAAACATATATTAAAAAAAATATTACAAATAAAATCACAAAGATATCTTATTTTCTATACACCACTTTTTAATACATACTACATTTTTAATTGCACAATGTGTCGCATGGTTAAAACAATTCAATTCCACATTTTTTTCAGAATACAATAGTCCAAGAGTTTTCAAGCTAGGAATACCTAAATAACTTATATCTACGATATTGTCGTGGTCGCAAATATCACGCACCCATTTAACCTTTTCTTCACCTTTTACTAGTATTTTTCGATGGTTTAACATACGTTTTATCATTCTATGAAACTCTCTGTAGTCGATGTAACCCTCACTCCATCGATATCCTCTATTATGTTCTATCCATCGTACATGTCTTTTTTCTGTATCAGTTAACGATGAGAATGGATACGGAGGTTTGATTAAGTAAATGTGAGTAAGCTCTTGAGTGGCTATACCTATTTCTTTTACTATAAACTCATTTTTATCATTCTTGAATCCTTGTAAGTCTAATATAATGGTATTGCTATTCATGATATTTTTCTTACAATGTTACTTAGAGGTTTATACTCGAATACACAATCGTTTAAAATCAAACAATATGCCGCCGTCTGGTCTGGTATTTCGGTGTCTGTTTCAAACTCAACTCTCACGTCGATAGAACCTTTCAATGTTTCGTGCTGACGAGAACAGTCTATTACGAACAAAGGTGCAATGCTTTGGAATTCTTTCAAACCAATCACTGGTTCAGGCCGGCGTCCGTGATAAGACTGCTGAAATCTAGCGTATTGCTCGTATAATAAATCAAATTTATGATCCGAAAAGTTTATATTCAATCCTTCATACGGATAATACGATGAATTTAAAAACACTTTTACATCCCGTATGTCACAATGATCAAACTCAGCCATTGACGCACCAGCTTGTTGTTTTCTATTGGTCTGCAAGGCGATCACTACAAATCGTGGCTTCTCAATTTGCGATGAAGTTTTAATCGACCAGGTATGTTTGCGAGTTTTTGGCAGTAATGGATATTCGTACAAGTCCCAATTCCTAAAGGCTACTGTAATAGCTCGATCTTTTTCTAAATATTTTAGCAAATTTATTCTTTCACGATCAGACACTTTAACATGAGGAACACGCCAAATGATTTTATGGATTACTATGTCCTCCATGACTTCTCCAGGTTTTAGTTGTACTGCGTTGAGGTTTGTATTACTTCTCAAAAGTACTAATTCATGTTTGCAGTTTATTAATATTTTATCATAGTCCTCAGCAAATCCTAATATTTGATTAAGTGGTACCGATGCGGAGAAAACACCATTACGCGATTCAGTTGTGCCTGTGGTTGACCAGCCCCAAGCATGAGCGCGTTTTGATTCGCTTTCATTTAACGACAAATAAGATTTTATTGTTGTAGTAATGCCTGCATTTTTAATTTTATCAATCTCTATTCCATTTAATTCATATCGAATGTCTTGAAATAAAAACAGTAATGGATTATTCACAAAATGCACACTTGCTACCTTTTCTTTAGGAGTGCCTTTAAAAACATTAACTTGACCTTCAATATATAATGTGCTGAGTGAGGGTAATACATACAAGTCTTGTTGATTGATAGGTATTCTTATTTCATCGTTCTTGTTGAAACTTGTCACGTATGGTCTATACGAGTGATATTCGAAACTTTCAATACTATTATCGTAAGATGTGTTTTGTGATATATTTAATATGTTCATTTTAACAAACCGATTAATTTTAAAAAATCCTTATTACTTTTGGTTAATTTTTTTGTAAGTTTTTTTTTCAACTTAGCAGTTGTTGCACTATGAGATGTTCTTTCAGAACTGATTCGAACACAAGATGTGGAAGGGTTTTTATTGAAATTTATCATTTTTTTCTAAAATGTAAATACAATTGAACTTCTTCACCCCTTAAATTTATCAATTTATTGTCACCGTCCAACAGCCTTATATTGATAGCGCTTATAGAATTTTGATTGACAGGAAAATAAATAAGATTTTTAGGTATTTCAATAATGCGATAACCAGGTGGCACATTAGGTACAAATTCATAAATAATATGGCTTGCTTTTCCGTTAACAAATGAACCACTAACTACATCACATTCGATTCGCACAATGGTTGTTGATAGAATATTGACAGGATACTGTGAATCAGTACTTATATTAGCTTTGATTGTCTTCGTTCCAAAGCCTAGAATTTTACCTAGTGATTCACTTTTATCAAAATGAACATCTTTAGTGCAAAAAATGTTTGTTTTCAATGTATTATTATTGCAAATTAGTTTCAATACTGTGTTTTTAATGTTGCTTTTTAAATAATCACAAATGTCCTGAAGCTCGTAAGATCCTTCAGGTATTTCTATGATTTCATTATTACCATAGTAAAACTTATTGTTTCGTTCATCTATGTTAGGAATAGAGTTAAAAGTTGAAAAATATACAAGACCACATTCATAGTCTCCTTGAAGTTCCAAGGTCGGAGAATAGTCTGTTGTTAAACAGGCTCCGCTTCCAGTTATAGACACAGTGAAAGACATTTTTATACTGACACAGTAATTTATTTCATTCAACTTATAAATGTTTTTTCCAATAATTACTTAAAAACTTTAAACACAGGTGACCACAGTTCGTAGTGCCGAATGCTTGATGTCTTACATAATTATAGCTTATAGGTAAAGGCTGCATATATCTTATCAATTCCAAAGGTGGTTTTAGATTACCAAAACTATTATAATATTCTACATAACTGTTGTGCTTCACAAAGGCTACCCAATGCGTGCCAGGATTTATGTTGATGTCTAAGTTAAATATTCCACATTCTATCTTTCTAGGTTTCAAAGGTAACGTATCTCTCATGTAAACTCCACGAAAGTAAGGAATATCACTAGCATGTTCTAAAATATCTAAATCAGTGAGCGCACGACTGGGTAGCTTTTTAATTAGTTTTTTGAGGGGTGTAAATACAAACCAGCTCCTTTTTTATGAGGCTTAATATATAATCCTTTTCCAAGAGCTACTGATTCCATCATTCTGTTGTGTCGTTCAGCTTCTTGAAGACTCTTTTGTGCAGCTTTAGAATCATTAACCGCTTTAGCTATACCTGCGGCGCCTCCAGCTAGTGAGCCTAAAGCCGATAATCCCGCAAATATCGGAATAAGCGGCAAAATACCTCCACACTTTGGAAGAGGAATAATACGTGGCAAACTAATTCCTTTGTTATTTTTAAATAGTTTCTTTGCAGCTGCATAAGCATATTTTATAGCAGAGTAATGGTCTTTAGATTTTAATTTTTTTAGTTGGGAATGTATTTTTTTAATACCCTTTTTAAATGATTTCATACCACTACCTGCTCTAATTTTTGCTTTTATAGCATTTTTCACTATCCACGATGCAATTTTTTCGCCTTTTCCAGCATCTTTCGATTTCAACCTTGTTTTAGCCATATCCAAAAGTTCTAAGTCAGCTTTACGTCGAGCTCCTGAATCTTTATTTGTATAAGCAATGTCGTGATGCATACAAGCTTCATCCAATTTATTTACTCCTCGTTCCCCTTTTAGTATTCGTGATTGTAGTTTTGTACCAGGACCGCAAAATTGATACCCAGGTAAATGTAACTCAAACGGTAAATGATCAATCAACGCATTAATTATACCACTGCCTTTCTTCATGGATAAGAATAAAGTGTAATAGAGGAGTGATTATCTGTTATTTATATACTAACCTAAAGCACTAATTCATTTTTATTTACCCAACTGTTTTCTTCGTCGCTTAATCCCAACCATTTCACAAAAAGTTTGTTTCCTTTTTTCTTAATAACTTTTTCAATAAGGTAAAGGTCTGGAAAATCGGTTTTCTGTAATTCATATCCATAAAACGAACCTAAAATATTTTTATGTTGTTTGTCTTCTATTTCGTATGTGATAGGTTTGGTTTCTTTGATTTTTACGATGCGAAATATTTCTGTAGACCAATTAGGGGTATAACCTTTATAGAAATCTCCTTTGTATTTACTAATACGAACATAATCGCCAACTCTTAAATTAGTTCGTTGTGGTATCTTTGCCTGTTGTGTTTTAGTAATATTAGAACGAACTAAATTCTCATTGGAATGGTTAATACTAATCGGTCGAAATTTAGTAATTCTGTGCAAAGTGTTGTTATAATGACAGACAACGGAATCTAAATTACTTTTAAGCCATTGATACTGTCCACACAGACTAAATGTTTTGTAAAGGTGAGATTTTATAGTTTTTATTACTCGTTCTACTATGGATGCTTTTTTAACAGAGTATGTGGAATAGTGGTTTATGTTAAAATTTTTCATTAAATTTCTAAAAGAGTCATTATAAAACTCTGTACCTCGATCTGTTTGCAAATGTTTGGGCTTTCGCCTTGATTCAGATAATATGCTATGCATTGCATTCGTTACAGATATTTTAGATTTCGACTTTAACGGTCTAACCCATACATATTTAGAAAAAGTATCAATTACTATTAGGACATACTTATGCCCTTTATTAAAAGATGCAAGTTTTTGAAAATCCATAAGATCTGCCTGCCATAAATCATCGATTCCTTTAATAATCGTATGTCGACGAAGGAAGTTTCTTCTTGCCGCCTTGTGGAGCTCGTTCACGATATCTTGCTTACTCATTCTTCGCAAGTTTTGATGTAAACATGTGATCGATTTCCTTTTTTGTGTAATACACTTTATTCAAACTATTTGAAGTTAATTTTTCTAAGTTGTTAAGGAATATTTTTAAATTGCTTTCCGATTTTTTTAATTCACTTCGTAGGTTGTCAACACATTTATCCACGTATTCCTTATTCACAGCTTCATCAATACTTTCAGGAATTGACAATCCTCTTAAACGTGATGACTTTAAATCAAATTCTCCTGTGTCTGTGCGTGTCAAGGTATCGCTAGAAATGTCTGTAAATTCAGATACTCGCAAACGTTTATGAACATGATGACCGAATTTATCTATATTCATTGTCGTCTTGCCGGCTCTTGCAGTTTAATCACACTGCGCAATCCTCCTGATGGTAGCTTTATATATTTAACATCATTTACCATACCAGCTTCATACAATTCTTCGACGATTGAATAAATTTCATTAACTAACCCAGTATTTCCAGCTGCCCATGATGCACATAGTAATTTTAGTCTTTCTACTAACTCATTTGGATCATTCCAGTAAACCAAATCAGTATCCTTTTTAACTTCTTTTAAAATATCAATGCCTTCACCTTGTGGAAGACTTTCCACACTATTTGTGTAACTTCTAGAGAACTTAAACAATGGTTTGATCACGTGCATATATTTGAACCCTTTGTTACTGATTATTGGGTTGGAAGGACTGTAACCACGTTTATGTGCATTTGTGTCGGTAAGTAATAATTTATAATTATGTAAGTCGTCTTCTGTAATAATATTCAAATTTGGTGTCTTTTTACATAATAATTCTTTTAAGCCTTGAGTTTTTTTCAAGCTATGGTTTCCTATTTTCAGGATGTGATCATTATCAAAAACACGGGTCTTACCGAGCATTAGTTTACCCTTCACATTTCTTATACCATACGGTATATCATCTATTACTTCAGATGACATGGACCATGATAAAGAATCATTTCTAACACTTGGTGATGACTGAAGAGATTTAAATGAGTTATCATGAACATCAAAGGGTGATGGTGTGAGAGTTTTGTTAGGTGATTTACAAACATCAATATCCGAGTTTTCTTCATCATCGAGTACGTCATCGAAGTAATCGAATTTGTCATTTGAAGTGTTTGATGACTCGCTTTCCGAATGTTTGATTCTTTTTATTAACTGGGGTTGGTCTTCTTCCTCGTCCAAATGCCGTTTGCTGTCAGTTGTACTTGTTAAATGTTTAAGTGGGGTAACAATAGGTTTGAATATTGTTTCGAGAGCCATGTCATTTGTATTTTTCATTTCTTTTATAGTTTCTACTTTTCTTTTCACAGCTGAGGCAGACTTTACAATTTGTTCCTTAAGATTTCTCTCCATAGTTCAATATTCCACTCTGTTTGACCTCTCAAGTTATACTGAATCATATTAACATATGTAACAGCTTTATAAAATCTTTATTCCAGAACTATGAATGTATCAAACTTCTTTCTGTAACAACCTTTGTTTTTTTCACAATCCTTATCGATAACGATATAACTATATGGCTTACTCCACACCGTTGAGCACAAATCACGGAACTGAGACCAACTCATGTCAGACCCCACATGTTCATCGTAAACATGTCTTAAATTAATGTCGTCTTGTTTAAACAGTATGATGAGGTTAGCATTATCTCTTACTAATTGTTTAGGTATTTTAGTGTAAGTTTGATTAATGTAGAAACAGTCAATGTTTTTATGACGACCCATTGCGAAATAATCGCGTATACTATTTTGATTTTCACAAGCAACATCGTCAAATATGATGATCGAGTCAGACAAAGCTTCGTGTGGACTCAAGATTTCACTATTATGGTTAAACTTGTTGTACGATATGTCTGGTACCTTCTCCAATACTTTTTCTAAAAACATGTATTTGGGTTGATACAAAGACTTTGAATATACATATAGGTTACGAAAACATGGTCCATCTTCGTGTAACAACAAACTTATTACCAAATTGGTCTTTCCACAGTTTGAGGGACCACAAACAACGCTACGTATAGAATTTGGTAATAAAGACCCATGACGTTTTCGTTCATTAGATGGCTCAGGAAAAATGCAATCTAATTTTAACGATTGTTTTTGTTTAACAAATTTCATGATATTGAACTCGACCGCAGTGTTTCGCAGGCTTCAATCAAATGACTTCAGATACTCACTGGAACCTAATTTTAAACTGGTTTTGGATCGTACTTCAATTTATTATAATTAACTTCTCATTCGCAGACCTGTGAATTACAGAATTCACAGTTCATGTTGACAATAGTTCGTAAAACTGGTTTGGGATCCCACTTCAATTTATTATAATTGGTCGTTCTAATTCACTTTCGCGGAATGAGCGAACGAAGTAAGCGAATGAGCAGAAAGTGAATTAGAACGAACAATTATAACCTACT